>JAOWBW010000055.1:2105126-2175126 GCA_026119855.1 Campanula takesimana
AAAAAAAAAAAAGAGTCGCAAAAGAGATGCCCGCTAGATTGAAAAACCGGAAAGGGCGGTCTAGGCAAAAATCAGGGTCCGTCATAAAAAAATAAAAAAATAGGGAGAACATTCTTCAAATCATTTCTTCTTTAACCTTCCTTTTTCCTTAAATCAATCAAGCGGGAGAGCACTCTTTTTCAAAACAGCCTCATAAGCCTGTTCACG
Organism: Campanula takesimana; assembly: GCA_026119855.1. NCBI lineage: Eukaryota > Viridiplantae > Streptophyta > Magnoliopsida > Asterales > Campanulaceae > Campanula > Campanula takesimana. The sequence goes on from JAOWBW010000055.1 coordinate 2,105,334, forward strand.
AAGTCATCTACAACATATAAGATTCTTGGGGTTTGACTTAGACCAAAGCATGAGATAAACTTGGGGAATAGATAACGTCTCTCATCACCTTCACCGGAGACTTTCGGACATAGAACTCTAGAGTTGTCAACAAAGTACGCCTTGCCTACTCAGAGCTTGCACATCAATGGTTGTTGGACAAATAGTTGTCTCCTTTGACACGACATGACTAAAGGAACGATCTGAATGGATCATTTTGCACAAGGCAAACGAGTCTCAAACGAGACAACCATCAAAGAAACTTCGTAGCACATCACCTCTGCAGAGAACCTGATTAGGTCCCTACTTGTCAAACACTTGTCCTCGCACACACACACAAATTAACACATACAGTTCATCACCAATAAACATCCCCATCGCGAATCCATGCTATTCACCTACTTACACCAATGTTGACCGACCAAGCATGCACATAAATTTGTCACCGCCGCATGAGTCTAATTACAAACTAAAATCAAAGCTAAATTTCTTGCTAGAATAGGTTCTACTTATTGAATGAACAGGTACACAAACCCAATCCATGCGCAAAAGAAAAAAAATAGAGAGAAATCTAACAGCGATCAGATGATCCCCGCAGAGAATTCAGTCATAAAAATTCAGCATCCAGTACTTCATTGTAGGAGCATTGAAAGAGGATAATAATCCAGCACCCTCAATCAGCTCCATGAACTGATTGATCGAGGATATTCTGAAAACCCTCTACATCAACTTCAGCGAAGTTCGGAACGGCAATCAATAGATTCTGCATCCAGTACTCTCAATGTAGGAGCATGAGAGAGGATAATATCCAGTACCTTCAATCAGCTCCATGAAATGATTGATCGAGGATATTCAGAAGTCTACAAGTCTATACCAATCAAAGAGATTCTGTATCCAGTACTTGCAATCGGCTACGACCATTGGAAGAGGATAATGTCCCAGCACCCTCAATCAGCTCCACGAACTGATGATCGACGGGACATTCAGAAAATCTACATCAAAACCGTCCAGTACTTTCAATAAGGAATTGGAAGAGGACATGTTCAGTACTTTCGATCAGCAGCAGCCATTGGAAGAGAACATCTAGCGATCCAGTACTCTCGATCAGCTTCGGCCATTGAGAGAGGATAATATCCAGTACGTTTAATGTATGTGCATTGAAAAGGAGATATTCCCCAACAACTACCGTCAACCGCGACGCTCCATCAGCAACAGAAGGTATATTCAGAATTGGGTCAAGGACATTGATTTCTCAGTATGGGTTACTCTCTAAGCCTAACTTTTACTTACCGCAAGTATTACTTTCAAAGGATTTTCAAAATACCTCAAACAACCGTTTTTGCGTGTTTTCGGAGTCGAACTACGTTTGGTCTGATTCCTTTCCGGAGGATACGTAGGCAGCTTTCTAGCACAACCATACCCAAAGTTCTAAATGGTGTCTTTTCTATTGACGACGTTACGTCTTCCATAAGTATCATCGCCGAGGGGCTCTGTAGACACCCCATTTTGAACACAAATTTATGATTATACTACTCTTGTGTCTCGCCTTTGTGTTTGGATGAAAACTCGTTAGTTTTGGCATGTTTCGTTAAGTTTCTGACTGACTCCGTTAGTTAGGGGCTAAACTGAACAAAGAAACTATAGACAAGGACAAAACAGTATTAAAACATTGGATGCCTCGTACGAGACATTGGATGTCTCGTACGAAACATCAATGTCTCGTACGAGACATCTCCTTTGTCTGCGAGTCTGATTCACTTTCCTTCTCCGTCCCGATCTCTTTCTTGGCCAACACTCTCCTAATCCGGGCAATATTGAATTAGGAGACTTCCTTGAGGTTTCCTACTGATTTTCTTACCTAATTAAACCTCTCCACCTCCTTGGCTTGGTCCCTAAGCAATCAATACCTATAAAAATAGAGTCTTTCACCACAAAAAGAGGTTAACTTCTCTCTAATCAGTCTCTCTCTCAAAAATCCCGTTTTTATTCCTCCCTCACACCTAAACACCACCAAAAATTCATTTTTTTCAAGCCAGAGTCATCACAAATCTCTTGGATCATCAAGGCCTTAGTCAAGGCCATCAATTGGAATCTCAAGAACTCTTTAGGTAAACTCCTACGCTTTTAATATTCTACTCCTCATCTCCTTCTTTGTTTTAGAGTAGTGTAATCCCATCAAAAGGATCAGCCTAGAGCCTCTCCAATCAATGGAGATGGTTAGCACATGATCCGACATTCCAATAATTAAGAAATTAATTATTGGCTTTATTTGTTTTAATTGTTTATTTATTATTTGATTAAAAGCACCTAAGCAAGACCAATCCTAGATTGGGTGGATTGGGTGCTCCTTGACCTTCCCAATCCATAACTTAACCCCCGAACTAAAGAATCTCACGGTCCGTGTTCCGTTCAACAACATGGTGGCGACTCTCAAATCAAAAAGGCGAGCGGGTATCTTCTCAGGTGCAAACACTACCAGCAGCACGAAGCTCACGAATCATGCCCGATAACCCACGTAGCTGATCAGGGATGGATCGTTTCTGGTCAATCTTGTACGATTCAAACTTATAGGTCAAGGTACGAAGCCTTGTTGCAGATGTGTTCTCAAATGCAGCCTTTATTTGGTCCCACATGTTTTTAGTAGTAAGACAGTTCTCAAACTGGGCCAATCAGATCGTTGTGCATGCTACTCAGCATAGTGAAGCGAGCACATCGGTCCTTCTTGACCCACGACTGGTAAGCCTTCATGTTTTGACGGTGTTGGGCTACAGTATTATCACCCATCTGCGGGACAATCATCACAGTATCGAGATTCTCAAGAACCTCTTGCTCATTAAGCAAATATGTGATCTTTATTTGCCACACACTGTAATTCTAGCCATCCAATTTCTCACCCTTGTTCAAATCAGCAATTACGTTCTTTGAAACCATTTCACTATAACAAATTACAGAAGTAGACATTAAGCATACAAATTTAATTCACTTTTATTATAAAACTCAATAAAATATAATTATAATATACATGAAAAGGAGAGAGAATCCGCGAGGCTCGTAATCATAACCTTAAACATGCATAGTAAAATCATATTTAAAATTGATTTTTAAATAAAAGAAGAAATTAAGATAGAACATATCTACCCATTAAAAGTCACTTAAAAAATAATTTTAGCAGTTCCAGAAACATTTTTATGCTGACTCGTATAGTCAAAGTATATATTTTTTTTTCATGCATATTTAATTGTGAAAATACATCATACATAACATTTAAAGCACATAAATATTTCTGATTACATAAAAAATCTGAAAAATTTGACATCAGTGCATTATCATGTAATTAAGCCACATAAATATTTTCATAATTTTCTGATTAATATTTTACCGTCTGAAAAATAAATTACCCAGAAAAAACACATGAAAAATACAGAAAACAGATTTCTGATACACTAAAAATTACTAAATAATTTAACACTGTGCATAACACTATTATATGTATACAGAAAAAATTCCATGATTTTCTGAGCAATATAACTATTTTTAATATATTTAATATCTTGAAAACATTAAAATAAATCAAAATATTTTAAAACAACAACTAATTTAAACACCAATGGACTTGGCCAAATTGTAGGGTGGGTCAGCTTTTGTCCACTATGGCCGAAATTATGGCTGGTACGTACTAGGGCATTCAAGCCACGCGCCGAAAAACGAGATTCCCACTCGACACACACTTCTCAAGTACTGTTCACATAGTTATAAATCCCGTCCCGTACCGGTCTCTACCGGCCGGTACGTCCCGTCCCAGTTGAAAACCGGTGCGGTACAGGTTTAATTCCTTCTCAGTTTCTGTACCGTCCTGAATCGCCGCGTACCGGTCTGAACCGGATCGTACCGGCCCGAACCGTACCGTACCGGCCGAGATGGTCGTACCGGTCGGTGCGCGAAAAGAAAGACTTTTAAACCAATTTTTAATTGTCGGACCTAATAAAAATATATTTAAACTTGAGTTTTTTTTTTTTTTTTTTAAAGCTATGTCCTAGATTTATACTTCACGATTAATCAACATTCATTCAACGCAATAGAACTTTCAAGGTCGTCAAGTCGCTAAACAAGAAGCAGCCTATGTAGTCCAAGAAATTGAAGTTGCAGAACTGCAATTTGTAAGCAACCTATACTAAACTTATGCTTGTATTGGTATAGTTTGATGATAAAATACAAGTTTCTGTAAATTTTTGTTGAACATATGTTATATATATAATTATCTTAAAAAATACTAAATGTGCGGTAAATCCGGTACGGTACACCGGTACGTTCCGGTACCGGTACGTCCCGTCCCAATGGCAAAACCGGTGCGTTGTCCGGGACGGTATTTATAACTATGACTGTTCATCTTCTCCGAATTAAATTAGGACTTCGCAAACTAAATCGCCGACCCAAATTTGAAAAGTGATAATTATTTCAATACTTGACCAAATTAAACAAATAAAGTGGCTACAGAAAGATCTCTCAGAGTAGAACAAAACTCGTTTCAACAAATTTTATCAAATCTGATGTTAACAGTGACAAAAAATGACCTCAAACTTTCAAAAAATCACAATTTTCGAAATTTCAAACTGCAATAACTCAAAAATTACATGGCCGAATTCGATGATCTTTCAGTATGTTGATCTACATTTTATTATCTACGCATGGACACCCAAATCGCAGAAAACGGACGAGATTTGGATTTTGAAATTTACAAACCCAGTTGGTAAAAATATCAATCCGAAAATTCAAATACAACATGCAATCAAGACATCAATGGTGAGCATCAAGCCATAGGGCTATGATACCAATGATGGAAAAACACATCTATGTTCTACGAGTTCTCAGAATACCTTGTGGATTAAATCCGAAGCTCGTTGTGCGGAAAATCGGGCTTGTGCTACGAACCACGATCGTCTTGATCCTGCAGTCACCACCTCTTCTCGTCAGATTCAATATCACAAGATGGATAGTGAATGTTGTTTTACTCTCAAATCCCAGGCACTCGATGGTTGCCAGAGATAATATCTCTAAGTCTAGAGGAGTATATGGAATAATACGTGTTGTGTATATCTGGTTCCCGTAGAGACCCAATATATAGAATTCTGGTTGGACTAAGAGATAGAGTCTCATTCACATAAGAGTTTCTATTTGACTTATCCACCAATCTCCTTATCCCACTTTGAACGTATAGTTAGTTAGGGATAAGTCACGTGTCTAACATCAATCAAAGTGAACGAAATAAACTTAATGGGTTTGGGCCAACCTGACATGCCCCGCTATATGTGGGCTTGTGCTCGGGGCAATATGTTTGGGATGTCTTACTACAGGCTCGCTGGCAACCTTATCTCTAAAGAAAATCTTGGTATGAGCTCAGCTTGAAGAGCGATCCCGCTGGGAGTCGTGTACGGGAAGGATCTTATCCAGTTTTACAGTTGTTGCCAAGGTTCTAAAAAGCGTTAGGCGGTCGCTAGGCGCCACAGCTGGGCTAGCGCCTAGGCGGGGCCTAGACGGGAACTAGGCGGGGCCGAGAAGTCAGACATAGTTATAATATCTTAAGAGGGACCAAGGCATTTCATGAACGCCTAACGCCTAGGCGGCCTAGACGGGCGACTTTTAGAACGATGGTTGTTGCCATATTTAATATACAATTATTTAAGGACTCCTTGGCGATAAAGATCATTTCCTTATTTATAGAGATATGATCTCTATTAGTGTGGGACTGATCATATCTCCATATCTATTAACGAGGGATTCGACCGTATCCTGGTGGTATAAATAAGAGGACAATCTCTTATTTAGGTCTCGTTTGGTAGGGCAATGAATTTAAATTAATTAAGCGTTTCAATGAAGAGTTTTCGAACGGAGCTTTTTAAAATTCTTAGCTAATTTTGACCACTCAAAATACTAGCGTTAAAAAAAATCTCTGTTTTTAAAACTGTGTACCAGACGAGACCTTACTGTACATTCTCTATTATTCTTTTTGTGCGTGTCATCTAGTTTATTGCTATTCTCATTGACTAGTAATTATTCGCACATCAGAGGGTCTCAGCTGAGACACTTTCGGCAAGCCGTTTGTTCATTGGCTTCGGGCAAATATCAGATCCAGTCACAGTTTTAACACGATCACAAAGTATTAAAACAATATGATAAGGTGGTGAAAGGGGGTTGAAAATGAAGTAGGTGGTGGATGTGGTGTTGAATAGGACGAGACAGCTTAAGAACTCAGGGAGAAAAAGAAATACAGTGTAGATTTCTTTTTTTAATTAATTTGTATTATTTCCTACAAAAAGAAATACGATCCATTGTAGCCCTTTTCTCTCATCCTTGGACACTATGGAGTGAAATTTCAGTCAAATGGATGGAAAAGGTCATGATAATGATGATTATGAGGCATTTAATCAATTTAATTCACTTCTTTTCAGTGAGTACAATGCCAATGAAGTGATTCGTAACGTAGAAGATGGTGAAGGTGATGATGACATTCACGATATTGAACGTCCATTCATTTCACCAACCCCACCTACCCAAGAAAGTTATAAAATTGATCAACCATCAATGGGTGGAGGTGGAAGGGCACGGGAAGGAGGTAGAAGTGGAGGTGGACGCGGACGCGGACGGGAAGGAAGGGAGTCAAAATTTGATATAATGACGATACATTACACAAAAAAACCCGTTCCCAATAGTGAAGATACGTTCGTGCTTGAATGCAACTATTGCCCGAAGACTTATCCTTTCACGAAAGGTGGAGGATATGGAACTGCCAAGGGCCACTTGACTAGGAATCATCCCGATAAATTGGCGACGATGGAAAAGTCTCAAACTCAACTACAATTCACTCCTCAATATTCTCAAGGTACGTCTTATTCTACTTTATTCAAATTTAATATGAGTAATTATAGAAAAAGTTTAGCTAAATTAGTTAGTGGCAAAGGTGTTTCATTTAGTTTTGCTAGTGATAAATTATGGGAACTTCTTGCAAACATAATCTAAATCCCTCCGCGCAAAGAGTACCACGTCAATCTCTCACACGTGATGTTGCTACGGTTTGGAGGGAATATAAATGTAAATTGATTCAAGATTTTTCGAAAATTGAAAATAAAGTTTCAATTTGTTCGGATATTTCGAGTGATCAATGGCAACACCATCATTATATGGGTGTTACATGTCATTGGGTTGACAAATCATGAACAATACAAAAATAATTAATTGCATTTAGGGATTTTGAAACTCAACATAGTGCTACAAATATTGCAAACAAACTTCTCACCATTTTGAATTAGTATAATTTGGTTGGAAAAGTTTATTCAATTGGTTTTGATAATACAAGTGCTAATACGGCTAGTTTATTTAATTACATTTTGTCAACCGTCTATTGGTGGGAAATATTTTCATGTTAAATGTATATGTCATATTTTTAATTTATGTGTTCAAGATTTTTTATTAGCCATGAGTCCCACGATTAGTCCTATTAAAAGTGCTATCACCTACTCCCTCCGTCCCAAAATGATCTTCTTATTTGTCATTTTTCATTGTCCCAACATGTTCTTCCCAAAGTGCATAAACAAACCATAACTAGTGAACCAAGTGTTCATATCCTTAAAAAAATTGAATAGTCAAACGCGAAGATCATTTTGGGGCGGAGGGAGTATATTGGAAGATTTGCTTCCATTCAAAACAAATGGCTTCGATTTTGCAAGAGCAAAGAGGTGAGGAAAAAAGATTTGCTCCCGATATTACGCATAGGTGGAATTCCACCTATAGAATGTTGTCTCAATCTATGGATTACAAGGATGATGTTTGTGCATTTTTGACTAGTATAAACTATCGGGAGCCAATATTTCCATTTGAATGGGATGCTTGTTCCAATGTGTTGGAAATTTTGAAGATGTTCAAAGATGCTACCGTTGAGTTATCGGCTATTTATTACCCTACTTCTAATGTTGTTTTGGATCATTGCATAAATGTTGGAATGGTGTTTAGTGAATTTTGGGATGATCCTCAAGCGGGTGTTGCCATAAAGCAAATGAGGGAGAAATGGGAAAAATATTTTAAGGAAATACCAACCCTTTTTTTGGTAGCTAAAGTTTTCGATCCAAGAATTCGATTGAACGGTTTAGAAGATATGTTGAGATTGTATTATGATAATTTGTATCATGATCAAGGTGAAGGAGCTTACTTTTAAATAATTGTTGGTATTAAAAAAAGGGATCGAAGAAGATTTAAGCACTCTTTACAAGGAATATCAAACCACTTTCGATCCTCAAAGTGGTGTTGATCCTATTAGAAGTGGTGGTGGAGTAGATGTTGGATGTGGAATTGGTCGACTTGGAAAAAATAAAATTGGAGTGATAAGTGTATGGCACAAACAAACGTCTTAGGGCTTCCCCACTTTAAACACGCCCTATGAACTAGAGAAATATCTTGGGACTACTTTTGAATCATTTGGAGATAATTTCAATATTCTTAAGTGGTGGTCAAAAAGGGTAACAACATTTCCTATACTTTCAAGAATTGCAAATGAAGTATTTGCATCTCCGGCTTCAACGGTGGCGGTAGAGCAAATATTTAGTATCTTGGGAAATACATTGGATCCAACACGTTCAAGGCTTAATGTGGAAAACTTAGGCCTTGTTTGTTTTTTGCATTCAGATCTTGATTGAGTCTGAATGGCCTACTGAGTCAAACATACATTAATTCAGATTGTTTGGTTTTTTGAAGCTTTCAGATCTATTTGCCTCTTATTTTGCACTTATTGGTTCAGATTTAAAATGAGGACTTTTGGTTCAGACATGTGTAGTTGGAATCCTTTTTACATAATTGTCCTCAAAAGATTTCAATAATCCCAACACTACCCTTTTCATTTGTGTTCCCTTTTCAATCGTTTTCTTCAACTTTTCTCTATCAGCGTTCCTTTTCTCATTCCTCTCTCTAGCACCGTCTTTCCCATTGCCGCCGAAGATTCTCCTCCGACCGTCTTCCTTCTTCGACCAGTCCCCTGCTCCACAAGGTCGCATACTCCACCACCATCGCCTCCTTTGCCCGATCATCTTGTCCGCCCGGTCGCGTCCATCTCCTTCTTCCATTTTGATTCTTCTGAGAGCTGTAATTCCCGGCAACATCTGACAACAGGACGCAATCGAGGAAAGGCGTTTTGAAATATGGATGTTTGGATCTAGGTTTTTCCAGCGTACAATATGTTTATCTTGCTTTGGGATTTTGTTTTTGATTTTATATTTTATTTCTTTAAATGTGAAACTGATGCTGGGATATTGAATTTGTTTTGTTCGATCTTTGTTTAGCCTACAGATCTGGGTTTTTGTACTTTAGATTTCTATAGCATCAATATTACACTAGGGTATTTTGAATTTTGTTTGATTTCACATGTACTAGTGTTATTTTATCCATCCATTATGCTCTTCATTTGTAAAGATATGTGAATCTTGGCTTTATGAAATTCTTAGGTCTTTTTTTTTAAAAAAAAAAGATTTATTTTTCAATCAAATATAATGCTTTTCCCTTCAAAATAAATAAATTAAATTCAAAACAATACTTTTGAAGGTTAAAATGGGGATACAAAAATATTCACACATATTCAGTCACTTCGTTCAGTGCAGTTACCAAACAACTTTGAAAAATTGAAATTCAGTCTTCAGACTCTGCCTTCTTATGAGTTCAGACGTGAAATCAGATTTCAGTACTTAACACTTAAAAAAAACAAACGCTGCCTTAGAATCAAATGTGTGTTAGAGATTCGTATAGGGCGGAAATTCGGGATCAAGAAGAAAAATGGTCTAGTGATGAGGATGCATATTTTGATGGGCCTATAACTATTGAGATGGTTCGGGACCTTCGGGTAATGAAGGTGAAAATGTACCGTTAGTTTAAATCGTTAAGTTTTAATTTTAATTTAATTTTAATTTTAATTTAGTATTTAGGATGAGGTAAGGTTCCTAAATGTCCTCCCTTAATTTATAAAAGGGCAAGGTTGGTTGTCCCCTCCATGTATTTTTTATTTATAGTACTCCCTCCGTCCCGGAATAAGAGTCCTACCCTTCATTCCCTTCATTTGCACGCTTATTAATAAATATTGGAAGTGATGTAAATGTTGTGAGTGTAAAAGTAAAGTAGGAGAGAGAATGAGTGGGAGAGAATAGTGAATTGACTGGTGTTGTGAGTATAAAAGTAAAATAGGAGAGAGAATGAGGGGTGAATAGTAAAGATTCTTTGTCATTTTAGGAATAAGACTCTTACTCTGGGAAGTAGCAAAATGGAAAGTAGGACTCTTACTTTGAGGCGGAGGGAGTAATAAAATTATAAGGGTTCGTCCATTTTTTTTATATATTATATTTCTTGAGTATTATATGCAAAATAAAAAAAAAAGTTCAATTATTTATTTTTGTAAAAAAAAAAAAAAAAAAAGAGCCAAACTGCATTTTTTTTCTTCATGTTTCTGACTTCTGTTATTCTGTGTGAAAAAAAAAAAAAAAAAAAAAGGCTTAATGCCTTAATGGGCTAACTGCCCAAGCCCAACAAACAAGGCAACAAGCCAAGCCAACAACCCAGCACGGTGCACGCCAAGGCCCACTGGCCCAACACCAACAAGCCCAGCCCAGAAAAAAAATTAAAAAAAATAAACCGGAATAAACCGTGAACCGGCTATTCAACCGTGAACCTTAACTTGCCGGTTTTGAGCGGTTCATGCCTCTGGTGAACCGTGAACCGCCAGTTCATGAACCGGAAACCGGCGATTCATGTGAACCAGTCATGTCTAGTCCAAGCTATTATTCGAATATAATTATCACACAACTTAAGTTTTAAGACATTGGATATTCTTTTCTCATGGATATACTGTCAAAAACCTCCTCAAAGAGAAGGACCTAACTTTCTATATGATCATCTTGCAGAATCACTTGAACTTAATTTGAAGCTTCTACACAGACTACAAAACTAATCAAAATCCATTTCAATGTTGTTGCTACTATATTTTGCTATATAAGAAGATCACATGTACATTTCACTATTAGATGTCCTCGATCGGATGTATAGCTTCCCTCTCTCTATGTATAGCTTCCTTTTCTAGGGAAGACGAGATGGCGACGGTGGCCTGCTCATAAAGATAAATCTACATCAGACTTGGTTCAATTGCGATAAAATAAAATGAACAAAATTTAATCACATAAGTATTTTGAACATATAATCGAGATTAGCTATCCCCCCCCCCTCCCCCCCCCCCCTCCAAAAAAAAAAAAAAAAAAAAAACCCTACAAAGAACAGGAAACCCTCTGAGTCATTTCATGTGACTATTTGGTGAGTCGTACTAGGATGAAGCTTCAGCTGGTCCCCATGTGATCCAACAGTATAAAACATACTACCTCCGTCCCCGTTCATGTGCACGGTTACTGTTCATTTGATCAACTCAATCGAACTTTGACCATAATTTTATGAAAATGTAGATATTCCTATGCAATTCTAAAATTGATATTGTTTTACGGTTAGGAATAGTATCAATAGCATTTCTTAGAGTTGCATAGAGATATAGATTTTCATGAAAATATGGTCAAAGTTCAATTGAGTTGACAAAAACAGTCAAACTGTGCACATTGAGGTGGGAGGGAGGTAATTTCAAACAAAATCTCAAACATTTTGCGAGAAGCCACAATCGTAATCACTTGTATTACTCATGCACTAATGGCAAGAACTACTCATAGGGGTTCCAGTTCCTTGTTAAACATGTCCAGACCTTAAACATGGAGCTTTGTTACTCACACGTGTAAAATTTCTGACTACACCCGTATTTATGCATTAAAAGGTGTACAATACAACATTTTTATAAACAACAAATACGGATGTACATAGAAATTTGACGTGTGTGAAAAGCAGCACTATTTAACATTTGGGATTATGCACATACTACTAAGGTTCCAGATAATGTAAGTCGCCTCATTTAGACTGTAAACCGAGACCCTCCCACAAGCATGAATTACCCTCAGAAAACTTAGAAAATTGAAGGAAAGAAAAAGTACCGTAATTGTAAGGTGAGGATGGAGTCTGACTTGTCAGATCCATAATTGAAGACGGAGTCTGGACTTAAAACATCATCATTTTTTTCATCAGAAGTCTTTGTTTCGATTGGATGGTATTCTAGACGAGCTGGTTGAGGGCATTCAGCTAATGGCAAGACACCTTGGAGCTGTGCCACCTGTTCTTTTTACGAGAAAAAAAACATAAATCAAACAAAGGTAAAATAGTTAAATTTTGTTTTTATGACATAAAAAACTAACTTAAAATACATTGTATCTGAAGCAAGAGTAACTAGGATTGCCTGTGTTCGCAGAGTTTCATTCTCCAGCAAGGTCCGTTGCTCCTGCACAGGAAAACAATGAAAATATGTCAATATAGACAAATATTCCCTCCGTCCCAAAATATGTTAATATTTTCTAATAAAAGAAGAAGATGATATCTTTTACTGCTCTCTGTACCTGCAGCCTTGATTGCTCCAGCTGTTCAAATATTAGCCTTTCCTGGAAAAAGAAAGATTTATCCATTAGGGGATTCAAATTGCCTCCAAAATGTAAATATAAGCAATTCAATATTTCAAATTTGAGGAGGAAGGGAGCAAGAAATATAAAACCTTCTTCTCCTTGATAGATATTAAGCCTTCATTTAGTCGATACTCAACTTTCTGTAGTTCATTCAAGCTCATATCCATGAGGTCCTTACCCATCAACCGCCTAATTAAAACAGGGTAAGAATAATAATAAATGCAGAAAATTAGGAACTTTCGAATGATGAAATATAACAAGAAACAATTTTGTTAATTGCAAAAGTTCATACAGTTGTTTAGTTTTGAGTTTTGCAATTTCCACTTTCAGAGTTTCCAACTCGTTTGGCTCCTGCATTTGGAAAGTAAAAAGAGAGAGAGAGAGAGAAAGTTAGAAACCTCGTGGATGGTAAATTTCACAACTTAGAGTAAACTGGAGAACAAAATTTTGTACCTGGTTGGCCTCAGGTTCTCTTACAGAAGAAGCGGGAGGTTCTAAGCACTTCTTGAACCTTGAAAGAACTTGCCTCACGCTGCAATTGAAAATAAGAGACCGGTCAATATTACGAGAGCTTTACTTTCACTAATCAGTCAACATGGTAAGGGTAAATATTGAATTTCCTTCAGTCCCTACATTTTGGAAGAAAATAGCAAGTTTATAATCTTACATACAAAAAAGGTTGCTAGATAGAGTACAAGTTTAGGATTTGATCTGCCTAAAGACTCAAAATACAATCACAATGAAAATCTAAAAATGGTTATTGATAGTATTTGTAATGGTGTTTTCATTAGGATAATTAAAAGTAACCTAACTTATTATTCAACTTTCATTCAGAATAACAACTAAAAAAGTGGGACTATGACTATCTTTTAGGGACGGAGCGAGTATTATGCAAGATAGTTACTATCAGCTGTAACAGTAGTAATCGCTTAAGTTCAGTCTACCATGGAACATAGCAGAATTCAGAATCAGTTTTATTATGATAATCTTACTAAAAAAATGAGTGAAGGCACAAAAACCCTTTTTATGCAAGTCCGATAGACACCGAGCTGATTGTGTCCGAGTCTTTGGACAACTGGACTGTGAAAGTGAGCTTTCAGTCATCATCTTATTCTACTTAAATAATTGGGTACCTTTTTGAATATCTTCATGCTTGAACAACAAATAAAAAGAACAATTACGATGCCTAAAAAGAGAAAACAGAGATTTCCAATTCGGTATAAATAAGCAGTCGTGCTAAACGATCAATCACAGATAACCCATCTTCCTCATACTTGCATCTTTAAGGAGAAAACTTATGACCTTATCAATAGCCACAATACCCTGCAACCCATAAGCCATTGGGGGCAGCTGCCCCCATTTGGTTTAAGCACAAAATATTTCTAGTGCAAATTTTGCCAAGTATTTTTAAATTCCGGGGATTTAGTGCAAAAATTGAAACTTTACCCGCATTTCTTTAAAGAAAGATATACACTAAGAACTTGTTTGCCCCATTTTAATCAGTCCAGTTTTTTTCAAGATGATCATGCCCTTTTCAAGAAAATCATGATTCCGCAACTGATTCAAATGTTTCAAACCTCCAGTACCCATAGTTATCAACAAAATTGTTTATTCATCAAACGACCGATGCATTCTGAACCTTTGAATAAAATCAGTCGCTTTTCAATAGTCTGATCGATGCCAAGATATGATAAAGACCAAAATTTACTGAAAGACGACTGTTTACTCAACAGAACTCACAGCAACAAACATTAACCAACTGATCAGCACCCACAAATCAAACTCCAAGATTCAATTCAATGCAACCACAAATCTCATTCCAAGATTCAATTTACTGTAATCAGATAGTGAAAATCACTGAGCTTCAATTTAAACATCAAAACCCTTAAGAAACAAGAATCAATTGAAAGACCCAATAAACTACATCAAAACTAATCTCAATAAATTCATCCCCAAATTATACAAAAATAACTATTACTATATTTTTTCCAGTCCAAGCAAATACTCCCTCCGTCCCAAAATGATCTTCCCGTTTGACTATTCAAACTTTTTAAGGATATGAACACTTGCTTCAGTAGCCATGTTTTGTTTATGAACTTTTAAGCCTAAATTGTAGAAATATGAAGAACTTTTTGAGACGATGTGAAATGGCTAATGAGAAGATCATTTTGGGACGGAGGGAGTATAATATTAAAAAAAAAAAAGGGTAGTCATGAAAATAAGAACATATGCAAGTCAAAAACTTAAAATCAAAAAAGGGGGGAAAATAGAGAAAAGCCCTTACTTAGAACTGGAGAACTCATAACGCTTCCCAGTACTTGAGAAAACAATGACTGCAATTTCAGAATCGCAGAGAACAGCAAGCTCATGGGCTTTCTTGAACAACCCATCACGCCTCTTTGTGAATGTAACTTTCCTATTATTCTTATTCTCAATTTTACTTTTACCCTTCCCCATTCTTGATTGATAAAAAAAACCCAAATCAAATTTCTCTCTCTTTCACTCTAAAATTTTCTCTCTCTAGAATAGAAATCTTGCTTGTAGAAGAAAAGGGTTGTTGCTGTATATAAAGATAAAGAAAGGGGGTAGGAGATAGAGGGGCGTGGGGAAGCGATTTTTCCCTAATTTGGATTGTGATTGAGTATATGGAAACGGAAAGCTTGCATGCAAGAACTCTATTTCTTGCATGACTCTCTTTTCTCTATCTCAAAATCCCTCTTTTTGCATATTGGTAGATCCGCGGGTCCCACCTCTTTCCCAAAAATTTCAATTTTTTCTTGCATATATAAAAAATAGGGCAAAATAAATAAATTTTGTTTTATCAAAAAGGGCTAGCTGCCATTACAATTTTTGATTATCCACTACATGCATTAAAGTTTTAATTAATTAATCAACATTGTGACACAATTGCCCTTAAATTCATCTTATTTAAATTAAAAATAGACTTCCAATGTTATCATTTAATTTATAGCTCTTTGGATTTTATTTTTTATTTATAGTTTTTCAAAATCAGTTAAGACGCATGATTAATTAAGAAAACAAATTATTTCTTATGTACAGTAATAAAAAATAAGTAGCTAAAAGAAAATCAGCAAAAAAATCATATACCATTGAAAAGCAAATACACCCTCCGTCCCATTTTAAGGGTAAAAAAATTTCATTTTGGGCGTCTCAACTTAAGATTCAAAATCCATAAATGGAAATATTTTATTCATATTATACTCATCCTACCCCCACCCAATTAATTATAATCCAAGTCATTAACATTAATAAACCCAGCCCATTATCCTAACATAATCCAAACCCAAAATAAAACATGATCCAACCCAACTATCAAACCCACCCACCCCACTAACAAACACGTCGCTCCCCTCTCTATCCTCATTCAGTCACGAACCCTAATTCTCTCTGTTCTTCATCTCTCAACCATGGAGCCGCTGCCTCTAAATCCACTTCCTATATCCATTAAACCATCGTCTTCTTCACCCCAAGGAGCCGATTTGGTCGATTCTCCCTTACCAACCAGTCGCGAAATCAACTCGAATCTGGACTTTGGGTTCTTTCCCGGCGATTATCCGTCGTCGTCGCCACACTAGAGTTTTCCTCTTCTGATTGGTCACTGGAGGCGACGGGCGTGCCAGAAACTCTCTTTTCCGGTGCCGGAGAGACCGTTGTTGAGGAGACTAATTTAGAGGTTTACGAGGAGGAGCCGCCGGTGTCTGACAGATGCGCTTCCTCGACTTCTTATGATGCTTTCGAGAAAGACATGAATGAGTGGATTGATAAGCTTGCTGCGAGCTCATCAACGACTGAACGCCCTATTTATGAGGAAACGAAGAAATTGCACCATAGAAATTGTCTGGCATTGCTGGGTTTGTATTTTCCTTGGTCTATTGGCCCAGATCCAGACCATAGTCCTTATTATTCGACTTTAGACACTGAAGACATAACAAAAATGTTGACCGAAATATCTAAAGGTTATCTCTCTCTCCATCTCTCTCTCTCTCTCTGTTGATTGTGGTTCTTTAACAGTAAAGGCACAATAGGGGATTTGTTGGATTGATTGTGTGAAAGGATGATATGCTTATTCTGAGTTCTGTGATTATGTGTTTTTTCTTGGCCCATTACTCAACTGATAAAAACTGGTACTACATGGTCTTTGTGATGAATTTTAACTGAGAGTCTGTAACGCCCGTCCTAATTCTTGTTAAATTCTTGACTTTCTTGTTAAATTCTTGACTTGCATATTTATATGCTATTTTATTTGAGTTAATTATTTAACTGCTTTAGAAAGTTAAGGTGGTTAAATGTCAAAGTTGAAAGTTTAGGGGCCTTTTTGTCAAAGTTAGAACTTGAGGGGCCTAGTTGCAATTCTTGGAAAGTTCCAAGTATATCATGTTTGTTTTCCTGAGAAAGGCATTTCATTCTCAAATCTTCTCGTACTCTCTCTGGGTGAAAAGCTAAGTTTAGGATTTACCCTATTCTCGACTCCTCGAGCTTAATTATCCCTCTGTTCGTGATTCTGATCCCGGATAAATATTCGTGGCGCTGAATAGAGCGTTTCGTGCCGATCAAAAATTTATTTGGGTAACCTTGATTTCGGACTAGGTAAGTTATTAGCTCCCCCTTGCTTGTAATAACATGCCTATGTGTTATTCTTGATACTTGTGCTTGTTAATTTCGAGATTTGGTTGAATTTTGTGATACTTGTAAATTTGAGACGAAGGGAGTATTAAAAGACTCTGTAGAAAGAATGAATTAGACTTGGGAAATATTTTCTGAGCATGTTAAATGTGTTTCTTGAAGTGTTAGTATACCCAGAGGAGTATATTCACATGTTAGTAAATTGTCCTAAATTTGGGACGGTAAAATATTAACTTGATTTAAATATTATTAGAAAAATTGTACTATTATTTGTGGTACGGGGAAATGAATGGAAGTATCCCTAAATGATTATATTAGTATATTAAAAAATTATACTTATACTTTTGGGACAGTGAAATACTTAAATGGAATAACGGAAAATTATTCTATTATTTGTTATTTGTGGGACGGTAAAAAGAATGAAATATACTTGAAAGTAATGTTCTGAACTTGTTTGGATGTCGTGGGTATTGCCTAAGGGTTAGTAAAAGTATACTCCTACGCTTGGGACGGAGAATTCTTAAGCCTGGAAAGAAATTTGGTGTTTACTGAAAATTGTACCAGGCGCCCGCCTGGTGGTCCTTCGAGCGCCCGCCCTTTTCAACAGAAGTTTTGGGTTTCAAAAGTGCTCTAACGAGCGGCCGCCCGGTCCATCATAGGTGCCCGCCCGGTCCCCTGTTTCAACAAAAGTGTTTTAAATCTAAAATGAAATGAAAGTTTATCCCTCCTAAGGCATATAGCCTTAAGATAAGATGTCCTAGCAAGTGTTGTGCACCTTAGGGGCATCAGAAGTGAGTCTTGAACATGATTACTCATTAAATTAAAATGAGAACTTGATTATAAAAGGAAGAACTCTTTTTTATGTCTTGAAAGTGCTATGAACAAGCACTTATGTGTTATGCTTATTTTGGAGCAATGTTTGTGCACCTTGAGAGCACCAAATTAGCGTCTTGAGCTTGAATATCATATGTAGGGGATTATGAACTTGTAAGTATGAGTTGTATAGCTCATTTACTTAATTTGAACTCGAAGTATTCTTGGTCTAGGTTTAGGGTACTACCCTCGATGGCCTAGATGAGTTTTGTAGAACACTCTAGTATTGAAAAATAGTCCCTTTGTGAACAAATGAAATGTGGACTTGGATCATAATTAAATGATAACTTGAGTATAAGAGTAGTAACTCTCTTTTATGTGTCTTGAAGTTAATGTTTCTGTACCTTGGGGGCACCAACTAATGTATTGAGCTTGAATGTCCTAAGAAAAGGATTGGAAAATAATTCGTGAAAGATGTATAATTCATCTTCCTAGCTTGAACTTGAAGTATAAGATAATTAACTCTTGTACATGTTTAACCATCCAAAGAAATAGATTGAGAACTTGGATATAAGATGATAAAATCTTGTATATGTGTTGAATGTCTTGAATGTCTTGAATGTCTTGAATGTCTTAAGTTGAGACAGTAACTTGAAGTATAAGACAATAAAATCTTGTCCATGACTTGAACATCCAAATAATTGGATTAAGACTTGAATATAAGATTATAAAATCTTGTACATGCCTTGACACCAATATATGTGTATGGTAATAAACTTGAAAGATTCTTGATGTGTATATGCAAATCTTGCATATATTTACTTGATAGAATGTTACTTCTTGATTACTTGATACATGGTATGAATAACCGAAAGAGTTGGGATATGGGATTAGATAGAGAATAATTAACTCTACTACACATTTGAATTTGATACGTGTATATTGGAAGTGCTATGAATAAGCACTAAAGTGCTTGTGATTGGTTTTAATCGTGTATATACTCAATGAAGTATATAAAGAATAAAGAAGATATCTTGTCTTGAAATGGGTTCCTAAAGAAAATAGGGACTAGTGTAAAATGGAGATAATTCATATAACCGTGAATACTACGATTTAAGTTAATAAGAATAACTACAGAACACAATATGTGTTAGAAAATGTATTCGATTACTAACGATACATATACGTGAGATATGACTGTGACTAGGTATGATGTGACTTATTCTACTACGTATTTAGAGTCTAAGGTATTGGGCTCAATTTGATAGTAAGGGTATCATGATAGACACTTTAATGTGTTAAACGTGATATGAATATGTACGTGCAAACTTGGCATGTGACAAAGTGATATAGAATGATATACCCTACTACTTGTTTGAGGTCTGCTATTAATAGACTCTAACTTGGATTGACCGTGTTGTATGGACACTCTACGTGCCATTGTTAGATTGATTTGTCTTCGCAATGATTGCGTATGTGTACTTGTATTCTCGTGAGCACATGATACATGATTACATGGTGCATAAAGACTCGTCCACTAATATGGGACTTAGTTCTATTCTCGTAGTTCAAATAAACATCTACTTGTGCATTCCCGTGTAGTCCAGCTGGCTTATTTGGTGCAGAGGGGTGTATAGGTTCACGCTTATTGCGAGAGCTGGGGCTTAAGTGATAATCGTGGGTCTATGCATTCGGTCTGTTTTTCCCTTACTACCGGCCATAGTAAGGGCTTAGCATCCTGTATTAGAGCAATACGCCTGATATAAGTGAATGCTAAACTCGTGAACACCTCGTGAATCTTGTTCTTGTGAATGACACTGGTTACCGGGTCTTCTTATATACTGCTGTAGATACCCCGGGAGAGCCCACGGCTTGGCTAGAGCGGTGGAAGGATCTTAGGATGTCTAATTGATTTTATTTTGTAGAGTCGCCACCTATGTTTTTATAGAAATATAAGAAAAACCTAGAAATAGCCTATTTTTAATGTTTCGAAACCAAAGATTCGGGAAGAGAAGGGTTCGGGGGTTAGGTGACGGAGTGGGAAGTACTTAAACACCCACTCCGCCCCGCTTACGCGGGTCTTGCTACAATTGGTGTTCTAATGCTAAAAAGTCCTTCTATTTATTAATATGAAATTGTGCTAACGATTACAAGGGAAAGAAAAGGAAATAAAAAGAGAATTGTTTTATTATTGATTTATGCTAAGAATTACATGTTGAATTATTGCTAAATCATTACATTAAGAAATGATCAATGATTGAAATAGAGATTGGAATGTTGGGATGTAACCTTGGCCAAACTTCAATAGTGAAGTGGCCTTTTGGTTGTATCCCTTTTTATGGAGATTGCATACTCATTAGAGAAGTGAGAGATGAAGAAAACAAGTAAAGAGTTTTGACAAAGAGAATTAAAAGAGTTTAGAAGGAGAAAGTGAGAGTTGTACCTTGTGCTTGAATGGGGAAGAACCAAATTGTCTATAGTGACCCCCCTTTGAAAATGGATTTTATGTGTTTTAAAGTGTTTTTGATTCAAGAATTCCTCCCCCTTTTTCATGGTCGAATGAAGAGGTATTTATAGGTGTTAGGGAAGTGTTTGTGGTCACAAAGATGGCCCTTCCCCGGATCAAGCCAAGACATAATGGCTTTGGGGGTTACAAATCAGAAGAGGAGGGAAATTTGGCAAAATCTGGGATCCTGGAAGTGGGAAGCGTGCACGTCCCACCCCCCTATGGGAGGCGCGCTCGTCCCACAAAGAAGGCCAAAGGCGCGCTCGTCCCACCTTCAGGAAATCCATATTTTAGCCCAAAAGTTAACCCCGTTATGCAGTTAAGTCCCAAAACTAACGAGATCAGTTAGAAACTTAACGAACACCACGAAAGTCGACAAAAACAAAGTAAACAAATACTCAAGGTTGACTTTGTCACTTAGTCAAATCCAAGACTAACGGAGTAAGTCAAGAACTTAACAAAAAGTAACAAAAGTTAACGGAAAGTAACAAAACATAACAGAAGAGAGGAAGATAGAGAATGTGTATGCAATCGGGATATGAGAGGTCCAAGGCGGGGTGTCTACAGAGCCCCTCGGTGACGTGGATTGCAAAGCAAAACGCGTCGATGAATGTAAAAACACCCGCCGAGGACATCGACAAAGAAAAAAGGAAGAAAAGAAAACAAAGACTCGATAAAAGTAGGAATTTGAAATTGCGATAGATAGAGGTGCGCTCCCTGCATGAGCGACTTTTGCTGGAGTGTTGTATTGGAGCTCATGGGAGCTTGTCTCGATATGGACCGAGTTGTTGAGTTGGGGCTCATGGGAGCTTGTCTCGATATGGACCGAGTTGCCGACTTGGAGCTCATGGGAGCTTGTCTCAATATGGACCGAGTTGCCGACTTGGAGCTCATGGGAGCTTGTCTCGATATGGACCGAGTTGCCGACTTGGAGCTCATGGGAGCTTGTCTCGATATGGACCGAGTTGCCGACTTGGAGCCGCATCTACTTATGTTGTTGACTTTGTGGGGTGTGGGCACGGTTGACCACTTTCTGGTGGGGATGAAGTGCCTTGAGTAGCGGATGTTGTTGACTTCGTGGTGGTACCTATTATGTGTGTGCTTGACAGGTATATGTGTTCCTGCAAGAAGATGCATGAAGTGTGAAATGAAGAGAGAGAAATTGTGCTCGTGGTGTGATGGGATTTTGGAACACCCTTGCAATGAGAGAGAAGTAAGAATGTAGAGAGTGATCTTGTGTGCGGTGTGATTTTGAGGAAAGCATTGGATGTATTCATACCTTCACTTACCATTGCCGCTTGAGTGGAGATGGATTTCTGATGTCCACGGAGGATGCTTTGATGGAGAATGTCCATTCTTTGGATGTTGATGAGAGAACGCTCTTGATGATGGGTTGGAGAGATGGTGCTCTGTATGATGGGTTGGTCGTGCCAAAGGCTGCCTACGTATCCCTTGAAGGGAATCAGACCAGCGAACCAAGATCAAGTCGTGTTCAATCGAAGTCCGGATTGACTTGTTGAATTCTGTCGTTGTTGCTGTCGTGTCCAACGAAATTGATGTCTAGCCCCAAGAGATTTGTCGATTATGGGGCTCCAAAAGGCATTTGATGCCGAGATAAGGGGTTGCTGATTGTAAAGCTCCTATAATGCCTTTGATGCCAAACTTTAAGTGGCTTGCATAGCCCCAAGATAAATCAGTTCTTGGCCCATTCAAATAAATCGCCTTTTGTTGTTGGTGTGAGCAAATCCCAAGAGTAGATTATTGATACCAAGACTCGAGAGATTGCAAAACCCCAAATGTCATGGACTTCTTGTTTGCGAGCTTCAAGACGGTGGAGTGTGAAGACCTTTCGATGTAAAGCCCCAAATTATCTTGTGATCGGTACGGCATTGAGAGCGGATGTACCGTTTGGTAGAATTTTTGATAGAGATCTCCTTCTTGCTTTTACTGGGGAGATGAATGGCCTCATTGTGGTCGATACCCAAATTGCTGAGGGCTTATGTCAAAAGATGCAGTAATGTCTTGCGGTGCCGTCGAAGTCGCGGAGGATAAGGTCTTGGTGTGATAAAGTCCCAAATGAGTATGCTTGCTTGACTCTTCTTGAGTTGAACTAATGACGGATCTTCGGATGCAACTAGTGCTGTGGCCCAACTTTATCTGAGCTGCACCTTGTGCTTTTGATCTTGGAGAAGGGGGTGCTGAATTACAGAAACATTGGGATTGGCCGTGGCATTTCCCGCTATAACCCTGTTTTGATTAGAGTTTAGCATATTGAATATTTTCCTTTTCTCTAAGACTTCCTTCAAAATCTCGCTGTGAGTTCTAACAAAAATCATCAACTTCATTCATAACATCGGAGTCTTCATTTAAAACCAAGAGGCCTTTGACTTGCAGTGTTGAGAGACCCTTTGAAGCTTGATCCCTTTCATGGAGACTACTCCCAAATTGCGTTGCTCGAGTATTGTTGCCCAAAATACTGTCGGTCGCGAAGCCCCAATATTGCCCTCTGCTCGGATTACTGTAATGCCGTAGCCCAAAAGATTGTAGATTGCGAAGCCCCTTGAGACCTTCGGTGCCGAATTGAGGAATCTTCCAATGTTGCACATGACTCGGCTGGGGATACTGCTGGGGAGTTAATTGCTCTTTGCCGAGGGAGCCTTTAAGACTTGACCGTAGCCCTTAGAGTGCCATCATTGATTGCGAGAAAGGTCCATCCTTGATTGGGGGAACGATTACGGGCACACGCAACAAGAGGGCTTTTTGACATCCCTTTTGGGAGACTTTGAGGATAGTCTCACACATCTTTCTCGAACATAACCTCTAGGGCGTATTGATTGTCAAGTGAAGCAAAAGAATTCCTTGTCCTTGAGTCACATAGCCCCTAGGGCGTCACCATTTGTTGAGCAAAGCAAGAGTGACTCATCCTCGTGCGAGGGAACAAATATGAGAGGACATGGCAAGAGCTACTCCATTTCTCGGGATCCTTTCGGCGTACTTTAGAAGCACATACTTGAAGAAGCTTTGAAAACTGAGACACATGTTGTTGCTATTTGTTGCCCAAGCCAATTGACTAGCTAGGGATTATTTGTGCAACCTCGTGCTCTTTTATGATGGGCTCGTTCTCGGATGGGTCTTGGCTACCACGGGCCTTCTTTTCATGAACCCAAAAATGCATACTGCTGGAGAATGATGCCAATAACCCAAAACAACCTTTGATGGTGCCATATCTTGTCGAGCCTTTTGCAATCCCAAAGTTGACTCGGTGGGGAATTGACTTGCTGAGGAGATCCAATGTAGAGCTCGTGCAGTTGTCTTCTTTAGAGGCCGGATATCTCCATTTCTCTTTCCCTTCTCTCTCTCACTCTCTCATTTTTTTTTATGACGCACCCTGTTTTTTGCCTAGACCGCCCTTTCGTGTTTTCAATTTAGCGGGCATCTCTTTTGCGTCTTCATTTTGACTCGATTAATGAGGGAGTGTGCATTGACTCTAGCTGAGGAGATAAGACATGTGATTTTGCGGTGGAGACCTCTTGTCACTAAAGGTGAGTGACATTGACTTGATTAGGGAAGTTTCCCTAGTATTGACTTCATGTATTTGACCGTTTTTTGAATGACTCATGAAGGCAAGTAAGTCATTAAGAGAGAAGAGAAGGAAAGCCCCAATTTGATTGCAAGAAATTGGGAGTATGCAGAAAGAATAGAAGTCCCTAGACTCGACAAGGAACGCGAAATGATTACAAATCTAAGAAAGTTGTTCAATCTTTTTGGTGATTAATTCATTGGCAAATGAATCGTACAAAGATGTCTTGACAAGTTCGAGATGAAGGCCGATCACCATAACGCGCTAGGGCTAAACATATCTTCTTTCTTGCATGAGACCGGACCCGAAGGTTGCCTACGTTCCTCCAGTGTAGAGGCTCAGGTCACCGTTGTTCTTATGGATGCTCCATTCGTCGAGATGGTTGTTGCTTCGTCCTTCATTGGTGGAATGATGTTGATCTTGTACTTCTTTGATTGAGGGGGATTTTTTTTTGTGCTCTAACTTTTGCCTAGGTTGATTTGATGATTTCAACCTAGCGAGCTTTTTTTTTTTTTTTTTTTTTTTTTTTTTATCCCCCTTTGAAAACTTTGCTTGATTTTTCTCCATGCTTGATGTCTTGGATTCGCCGTTGTTGTTGATGTCGTTGCCTTCGTTATTATGTTTAGCCCCTAGGCGTTCAAGCGATGGCCTTCGTTCTAAAACTTGTTTAGACATCTTTTCATCATTTTGCCAAGAATTAAATTGAACAACTTGGAATTGTGTATGAGGACAAGAACGACTTTTATTTGATAAGATCGACTCAAACATTGACATGAGAAGGAAGAAAACTTAATGCACACAAAAGAGGACTTTGACTCTTTTTTTTTTTATTATTCCTACTACTAGGTAGAGAAAGAGAAACGGAGATTGCTGTCGTCGTCTTTGCCGTTGTAGTCTCCTTGCGGCATGATCTCTTGTTGAAGGCCCATTTCAAAACCAATCTTTTTCCTTGATGGGTTCTTGCATGTTGCCATTCTCTAGCGGTTGCTTTTCACCCACAGTAAATTCGCCGTTGTCGATCAAATCTTGGATGATGTTTCGGAGAAGGAAGCACCCTTCGGTAGTATGGCCACTATGCTTGTGGTAGCCGCACCATTCACTATGTGCATGATTCTTCAGTATCTCCTTCGGCTTGTACCCTTCCAAAGGTTTGACCTTCCCACTTGCCACCAAAGTTTCAAATGCCTCGGCTTGGGTTACTCCTAGGAGAGGAGTAAAAACTCGGTTGCTGGTGGTACCTTTGTAGCTTTTGAGGGTCGGGCCACTTGAGCATGCTTTACCATTGAACTTTGCTTTGCCGTCGGTGAGCTCTTGCAAATGGGCTTTGAGTTCGGAAACCTCTTCCTCGTGAATTCTTCTTTCATAATCAAGACGGGCCTTGAGTTCGGTAACCTCTTCTTTGTGAATCCTCTTGTCGATATCGAAACGGGCTTGCCACAAATTGTCTTTACGGCGGGCATCCTCGACAATCCTATCCATTTGTTCCCCCATTGATTTCATTATGTTGAGTAACCCTTCGTTGGACACGAAATCATTTCCACCGTTGTTGTTATTGCTGTTGGAAGCCATTGGACCTATTGGAAGAACACGGTTGATCTTAGGTTGGCCCCACAAACACCTTTTGAGTAATATGATTAAACCCACAAACAAGGAAAAAGACTCAACCACATAGAGAAAAATGACTATTTTTTTTTACAAAGTCGGAAGGACGGAGTCCTTTTTTGGGCTTTCTAGAAAAATAGTGGAATCGTCACACTAGTATATAGACCTTCTCGCGGTCCCATATACTCATCGGATTCCACCACGCTTGTGATACCTACATGTGACGGGATTAAACTAAATTAATGTAGTAAATCATACATGCGGGGACGGATTTTTTATTTTCGTCCAAGATAGCCAATTTTGGGGACGGAGTTTTATTTCGTCCATTGCAAAAAATTGGCATGTATGATTTGAAGACATTAGTTTAGGGAAATCTCGGTACATGAAAACCGACTTGAGTCACGGACTGTTAGACCCTAGACTAGAATTGTGTGGCTTGTGCTCGGCTAAAGAGAGGCTTAAAGGTCACCCCCGGCATGTAGTCTTGAACTACGCCACGGGCTGAGGTTGACCGCTTCGAAAGAGTCAAGGTCGGGTGGAGATTGAAACTTTCTAGGACGGGCCTCGACGGGTTTGGGGTTGAACATTGTGCGACTCGATACTGAGCAATTGATAAGAATATGTGCATGTAGTGTGAGGTCTAACATGTGACAATTTTTTTTTTTCAAAATAAATAAAAAAAACAAATAAGCACATAATTACAACTTTCGAATCACCCGTGTGACCGATAAAACAAACAGAAAATAAAATAAGTTCTTTGCAGGCCCGGTGCCCACACATTGTCATTCTGCTCTGTTCTGTTTTCTGTGCATTGTTCTGTTCTGGGAATGCGCCCAGAAGCGCGCGCATTGGGTGGCCTATGCGGAAGGCGCGCGAGGTAGACAAAGAGGGGCAGAGGCGCCCGATTCTGGGCAGTACCTGCGAATCAGTGGGTTCAAGGGATTGCCTTGACCCTAAATAAAAAATTCTTTCCCCTGTAGTAATTGTTAGCACAGAAACATGGAATTGAAGGACAAGAAAGGAGGCGGGCGATTCTGGTAATTGGGGTCGCACGCGCGCGCTTTAGGCCAAGAAGACCAGAGGCGCGCGCTTCCCACCCTTTTTACCAGAATGCCCAGAAAACAGTAATAAGAACACCAAAAGTTAAGAACGCAAGTTTAACCCTCTAATAAGTCCCCAGCGGAGTCGCCACTGTTGATACCCCGGTGGAACCACGGCTTGGCTAGAGCGGTGGAAGGATCCTAGGATGTCTAATTGATTTTATTTTGTAGTGTCGCCACCTATGTTTTTAAAGTAACATAAGAAAAACCTAGAAATAGTCTATTTTTAATGTTACGAAACCAAAGATTCGGGAAGAGAATGGTTCGGGGGTTAGGTGACGGAGTGGGAAGTACTTAAACACCCACTCCGCCCCGCTTACGCGGGTCTTGCTACAATTGGTGTTCTAATGCTAAAAACTCCTTCTATTTATTAATATGAAAATGTGCTAACGATTACAAGGGAAAGAAAAGGGAATTAAAAAGAGAATTGTTTTATTTATTGATTTATGCTAAGAATTACATGTTGAATTATTGCTAAATCATTGCATTAAGAAATGATCAATGATTGAAATAGAAATTGGAATGTTGGGATGTAACCTTGGCCAAACTTCAATAGTGAAGTGGCCTTTTGGTTGCATCCCTTTTTATGGAGATTGCATACTCATTAGAGAAGTGAGAGATGACGAAAACAAGTAAAGAGTTTTGACAAAGAGAATTAAAAGAGTTTAGAAGGAGAAAGTGAGAGTTGTACTGTAACGCCCGTCCTAATTCTTGACGTGCTTGTTAAATTCTTGACTAGCATATTTATATGCTATTTTATTTGAGTTAATTATTTAACTACTTTAGAAAATTAATGTGGTTAAATGTCAAAGTTGAAAGTGTAGGGGCCTTTTTGTCAAAGTTAGAACTTAAGGGGCCTAGTTGCAATTCTTGGAACTTGCAAGTATATCTTGTTTGTCTGGGATCATTATCCCCAAACAAACATTTCGTACACTCCTTCTGTTCCAAAAGCTTGGGTTAGAATTCTTTCTATTTTCGAATCCTCGCGATTAATTATCCCTCTGTTCGTGATTCTGATCCCGGATAAATATTCGTGGCGCTGAATAGAGCGTTTCCTGCCGAACAGAAATTAGTTTGGGTGAATTTGATTTCGGAGTAGGTAAGCTATTGACTCCCCCTTACTTGTAATAACATGCATATATGTTATTCCCGCTACTTGTTCTTGTTAAAATTGTGTTTTGAGCAATTTTCGTGATACTTGTAAATTTGGGATAAAGGGAGTATACGTATATTAACTTGATTTAAATATTATTAGAAAAATTGTACCATTATTTGTGGTACGGGGAAATGAATGAAAGTATCCCTAAATGGGTATATTAGTATATTATAAAATTGTACTTATACTTTTGGGACGGTGAATTATTTAAATGAAATAAAAGAGAATTATTCTATTACTTTTGGGACAGTGATAAAATAATGAAGTATCTCTATAAAAGTGTTATGAGCATGTTAAAATGCACTTTTGAATGTTAGAAAGTGTTAGTAGAAGTTACTCCTACGCTTGGGACGGAGAAGTTTAGGCCTAGAAAGAAATTGGTGTTTGCTGATAAAGTGGACCAGGCGCCCGCCCACTTAGGCACCAAGCACCCGCCCATTTGGCCAGAAATTTTGGTTTTAAAAACGCTTGGATGAGCGGCCGCCCGGTTTACCTTAGGCGCCCGCCCGGTCCCCTGTTCCAACCAAAGTGTTTTAAATCTAAATTAAATTGAAAGCTTATCCCTCCTAAGGCATATAGCCTTAAGATAAGATGTCCTAGCAAGTGTTGTGACACCTTAGGGGTATCAGAAGTGAGTCTTGAACATGATTACTCATTAAATTAAAATGAGAACTTGAGTATAAAAGGAAGAACTCTTCTTGATGTATTGAAAGTGCTATGACCAAGTACTTATTTGTTATGCTTGTCTTGGAACTAATATTTGTGCACCTCGAGGGCACCAAATTAGTGTCTTGAGCTCTAATATCCTATGTAGGGGATTATGAACTTGTAAGTATGAGTTGTATAGCTCATTTACTTAATTTGAATTCGAATTATTCTTGGTCTAGGTTTAGGGTACTACCCTAGATGGCCTAGATAAGTGTTGTAGAACACTCTAGTACTGAAAAATAGTCCATTTGTGAACAAATGAAATGTGGACTTAAATCATAATTAAATGATAACTTGAGTATAAGAGTAGTAACTCTTTTATGTGTCTTGAAGTTAATATTTGTGTACCTTGGGGGCACCAACTAATGTCTTGAGCTTGAATATCCTAAAAAAAGGATTTGGAAAATAGTACGTGAAAGATGTATAATTCATCTTCCTAGCTTGAACTTGAAGTATAAGATAATTAACTCTTGTACATGTTTAATTATCCAAAGAAATGGATTGAGAACTTGGATATAAGATGATAAAATTTGGTATATGTATTGAATGTCTTGAATGTCTTAAGTTGAGACAGTAACTTGAAGTATAAGACAATAAAATCTTGTACATGACTTGAACATCCAAATAATTGGATTAAGACTTGGATATAAGATTATAAAATCTTGTACATGTCTTGACACCAATATATGTGTATGGTAATAAACTTGAAAGATCCTTGATGTGTATATGCAAATCTTGCATATAGTTACTTGATAGAATGTGGCTTCTTGATTACTTGATACATGGTATGAATAACCAAAAGAGTGGGGATATGGAACTAGATAGAGAATGATTAACTCTACTACACATTTGAATTTGATACGTGCATATTGGAAATGCTATGAATAAGCACTAAAGTGCTAGTGATTGGTTTTAATCGTGTATATACTCAATGAAGTATATAAAGAATAAAGAAGATATCTTGTCTTGAAATGGGTTCCTAAAGAAAATAGGGACTAGTGTATTATGAAGATAAATCATATAATCGTGAATATTACGATTTAAGTTAATAAGAATAACTACAGAACACAATATGTGTTGGAAAATGTACTCGATTACTAACGATACATATACGTGAGATATGACCGTGACTAGGTACGATGTGACCTATTCTGCTACGTATTTAGAGTCTAAGGTATTGGGCTCTATGTGATTGTAAGGGTATCGTGATATACACTTTAATGTGTTAAACGTGATATGAATATGTACGTGCAAACTTGGCATGTGACAAAGTGATATAGAATGATATACCCTACTACTTGTTTGAGGTCTGTTATTAATAGACTCTAACTTGGATTGACCGTGTTATATGGACACTCTACCTGCCATTGTTAGATTGATTTGTCTTCGCAATGATTGCGTACGTGTACTTGTATTCTCGTGAGCACATGATACATGATTACATGGTGCATATTCCCGTGAGCACATGATACATGATTACATGGTGCATAAAAACTGGTCCACTAATATGGGACTTAGTTCTATTCTCGTAGTTCAAGTAAACATCTACTTGTGCATTCACGTGTGAGTCCAGCTGGCTTATTTGGTTCAGAGGGGTGTATAGGTTCACGCTTATTCCGAGGGCTGGGGCATAAGTAATAATCGTGGGTCTATGCATTCGGTCTGTTTTTCCCTTACTACCGGCCATAGTAAGGGCTTAGCATCCTATATTGGAGCAATACGCCTGATATAAGTGAATGCTAAACTCGTGAACACCTCGTGAATCTTGTTCTTGTGAATGACACTGGTTACCGGGTCTTCTTTTATACTGCATAGCAGTCTCTTGATCTTGATCGTGGTTGTCATCGGCTATACAAGCATCGACAACAATGGTATTCTTGGGAGAAATAAGGAAGGATTCTGGTAATGATACGTGATAGGCCTATGTGCATCTTGGTGAGTTGGTCTAGCCTCTCACACTACTTGACTACTTGTTACCTGATCATATCTTGAGCTTGATTATTTTTTGAGTTGGCTTAGCCTTTCCTATACTTGTTACTTGATGATACTTGATATATGATTACTTGAGTATCTACTGGAATTTCGTGATAACATGTCATGTAGTTGCATGTTAATAGCTTACTGAGATTTATCTCACCCTTTATTTGTTTCCCCCCCAGGAAAGCAGGGGATAGTACGCATTGAGGCTCGACATAGCTGGGAACGTACTCCGCAGGATGTTCTTGTTTGAGACTAGTGTCCTTTTACACTTTGGTAAGGACGATGTTGTTTGAGTTGTTAAACTCAGGGCTTGTTGGGGTAGACTTGTGTAGTACTTGTTGTCTCTAGACATCTCTTGATGCCAGATTATGTGTAGGCATGTCTTCCGTTGTATGTAACCATGTTTGGTTTTAATTTTCTTGGTCTAGAACTCGTTGGGAGCTATCTTAGCTCCTCACTCTTGAGTATATATATCATGTCAGTTTGTTTCTAACAGGTATTGTTCCTGTTTCCCGTTAGTTTCTTGTTTCTTGTTAGTTACGCGCACCAGGTTCGAGGTTCTATTAGGGGATCCCGGGACTTGGGGCGTGTCAGTTTGGTATCAGAGCTATGGTGAGCTCTAAGCCTGGATAGGGTCTATGGCATTCGTGGGTTGGCTTATGGGTGTGCTTCTGACGTTGAGTGTTCCTTTACTTGTTGTTATACCAGGCATAGGACTGGTGTAGATAGTGTTGATCCAATTGGATTAGATGGTTTGAGAATCGAGAGCGCGGGTCTTTAAAGACTTAGGCGTATCTATCTTGTCTAGTGGAAATTGTTTCGTGCTATATATGCATGCTTGTCCTTATCTCGTGAATTACGTGGAAGTGTATTCTCTAGTAAGAGATTACATGCTTGATATCGTTATGTATAAGAGCTTGATAGAAGTGTGGGTGATAACACCCTATACGTTCTATGTTAACTTGGTCATGTTACCTAGATGGGACATTGATGTGATACGTGTTATGGCTTGGCTCTTACGTGTTATGATTTGGCTTTCTATATGTTATGCCATTCTTGTTTGCCACAATAGATGGTGAATAGTTCTATGCTAGTATGCTTGACTATTTTTATGAGCATGATATAGTTATGTATAATATTCATGTTCTGCATTGAAAGTTCGAACAGTGTTATCGAGATTGTACTGGGTATTTAACCTATGTGATTGACAGTGGAATTTCTACACCAAACCAGATGGATGTATCCATTCTTGATGAGATCTCAGCTATAATTTCTACTGAGTAATACATGTTACTTGATGAGAAACTTGGATTATCTTGAGTTGTTACAGTGCGAATACAATGCTGACATCTGGATTAATGTTCTTGATCTCGATTGAGTTAAAAGAGTTGAAGATTCAACTTGAGAAATTTCTTGATAGAGGATATATTTATTTTGAAGTGAATGCCTGAAGTAACTATCTTTGTTGACCTATAAGTGGAAACAACCAAGGTACGCGTGTTCTTGAGATTTTCTTGATCTTGTTAGAGATTCATTAATGAATTTCGAAGGCAGCTCTATCGTTAATTATTTGACACCGAGAGCTACACCTTTTCGATGGATTGATAAACGTGAAGTCAATTTTTAAATATTGAAATGATGGATGACCACGACTTCAGTATTTGAGATTGCCTAGTGGATTTGACTAGTATTACAGTGATCTGGAGGATATGACCAGTTCTATTATTTTTAGTGGATGTCTCAAGTTTCACCTATATAGTGGATTGACTAATCGAGTCTGCTTGACTTTATGTGTTTCGATGTTATAATTGATACATCTGGATTGCATAGAATATTTGTGAGCATACGTGTAATGTCTATTTGTGAGTATATGTGTATAGTCTTGATGCTCTTGAGTTCTATTTGTTGATTATATATGTTATAATCTTGATCAGTAAAATTTGAGGACGAATTTTCTTTAAGGAGGGGAGGATGTAACGCCCGTCCTAATTCTTGTTAAATTCTTGACGTGCTTGTTAAATTCTTGACTAGCATATTTATATGCTATTTTATTTGAGTTAATTATTTAACTACTTTAGAAAATTAAGGTGGTTAAATGTCAAAGTTGAAAGTTTAGGGGCCTTTTTGTCAAAGTTAGAACTTGAGGGGCCTAGTTGCAATTCTTGGAACTTGCAAGTATATCTTGTTTGTCTGGGATCATTATCCCCAAACAAACATTTCGTACACTCCTTCTGTTCCAAAAGCTTGGGTTAGAATTCTTTCTATTCTCGACTCCTCGCGATTAATTATCCCTCTGTTCGTGATTCTGATCCCGGATAAATATTCGTGGCGCTGAATAGAGCGTTTCCTGCCGAACAGAAATTAGTTTGGGTGAATTTGATTTCGGAGTAGGTAAGCTATTGAATCCCCCTTACTTGTAATAACATGCATATATGTTATTCCCGCTACTTGTTCTTGTTAAAATTGTGTTTTGAGCAATTTTCGTGATACTTGTAAATTTGGGACAAAGGGAGTATACGTATACTGGAAATACACCTTGGGTTGAATGAAAATATGTTAATTGAACATGTTGAGTCCCTGGGTATTGTTAAAAGGATAGTGAAAATTATACTCCTACTCGTGAGACGGTAAAATATTAACTTGATTTAAATATTATTAGAAAAATTGTACCATTATTTGTGGTACGGGGAAATGAATGAAAGTATCCCTAAATGGGTATATTAGTATATTATAAAATTGTACTTATACTTTTGGGACGGTGAATTATTTAAATGAAATAAAAGAGAATTAT
Organism: Campanula takesimana; assembly: GCA_026119855.1. Classification (NCBI taxonomy): domain Eukaryota; kingdom Viridiplantae; phylum Streptophyta; class Magnoliopsida; order Asterales; family Campanulaceae; genus Campanula; species Campanula takesimana. The sequence continues at coordinate 2,138,798 of JAOWBW010000055.1, forward strand.
TCTTTTACTTGTGGGACAGTGATAAAATAATGAAGTATCTCTATAAAAGTGTTCTGAGCATGTTAAAATACACTCTTGAATGTTAGAAAGTGTTAGTAGAAGTTACTCCTATGCTTGGGACGGAGAAGTTTAGGCCTAGAAAGAAATTGGTGTTTGCTGAAAAAGTGGACCATGCGCCCGCCCACTTAGGCACCAAGCGCCCGCCTATTTGGCCAGAAGTTTTGGTTTTAAAAACGCTTGGATGAGCGGCCCCCCGGTCTACCTTAGGCGCCCGCCCGGTCCCCTGTTCCAACCAAAGTGTTTTAAATCTAAATTAAATTGAAAGCTTATCCCTCCTAAGGCATATAGCCTTAAGATAAGATGTCCTAGCAAGTGTTGTGACACCTTAGGGGTATCAGAAGTGAGTCTTGAACATGATTACTCATTAAATTAAAATGAGAACTTGAGTATAAAAGGAAGAACTCTTCTTGATGTATTGAAAGTGCTATGACCAAGCACTTATGTGTTATGCTTGTCTTGGAACTAATATTTGTGCACCTCGAGGGCACCAAATTAGTGTCTTCAGCTCGAATATCCTATGTAGGGGATTATGAACTTGTAAGTATGAGTTGTATAGCTCATTTACTTAATTTGAACTCGAAGTATTCTTGGTCTAGGTTTAGGGTACTACCCTAGATGGCCTAGATGAGTGTTGTAGAACACTCTAGTACTGAAAAATAGTCCATTTGTGAACAAATGAAATGTGGACTTAAATCATAATTAAATGATAACTTGAGTATAAGAGTAGTAACTCTTTTATGTGTCTTGAAGTTAATGTTTGTGTACCTTGGGGGCACCAACTAATGTCTTGAGCTTGAATGTCCTAAGAAAAGGATTTGGAAAATAGTACGTGAAAGATGTATAATTCATCTTCCTAGCTTGAACTTGAAGTATAAGATAATTAACTCTTGTACATGTTTAATCATCCAAAGAAATGGATTGAGAACTTGGATATAATATGATAAAATCTGGTATATGTATTGAATGTCTTGAATGTCTTAAGTTGAGACAGTAACTTGAAGTATAAGACAATAAAATCTTGTACATGACTTGAACATCCAAATAATTGGATTAAGACTTGAATATAAGATTATAAAATCTTGTACGTGCCTTGACACCAATATATGTGTATGGTAATAAACTTGAAAGATCCTTGATGTGTATATGCAAATCTTGCATATAGTTACTTGATAGAATGTGGCTTCTTGATTACTTGATACATGGTATGAATAACCAAAAGAGTGGGGGTATGGAACTAGATAGAGAATGATTAACTCTACTACACATTTGAATTTGATACGTGTATATTGGAAATGCTATGAATAAGCACTAAAGTGCTAGTGATTGGTTTTAATCGTGTATATATTCAATGAAGTATATAAAGAATAAAGTAGATATCTTGTCTTGAAATGGGTTCCTAAAGAAAATAGGGACTAGTGTATTATGAAGATAAATCATATAATCGTGAATACTACGATTTAAGTTAATAAGAATAACTACAGAACACAATATGTATTGGAAAATGTACTCGATTACTAACGATACATATACGTGAGATATGACCGTGACTAGGTATGATGTGACCTATTCTGCTACGTATTTAGAGTCTAAGGTATTGGGCTCTATGTGATTGTAAGGGTATCGTGATAGACACTTTAATGTGTTAAACGTGATATGAATATGTACGTGCAAACTTGGCATGTGACAAAGTGATATAGAATGATATACCCTACTACTTGTTTGAGGTCTGTTATTAATTGACTCTAACTTGGATTGACCGTGTTATATGGACACTCTACGTGCCATTGTTAGATTGATTTGTCTTCGCAATGATTGTGTACGTGTACTTGTATTCTCGTGAGCACATGATACATGATTACATGGTGCATATTCCCGTGAGCACATGATACATGATTATATGGTGCATAAAGACTGGTCCACTAATATGGGACTTAGTTCAATTCTCGTAGTTCAAGTAAACATCTACTTGTGCATTCTCGTGTGAGTCCAGCTGGCTTATTTGGTTCAGAGGGGTGTATAGGTTCACGCTTATTGCGAGGGCTGGGGCATAAGTGATAATCGTGGGTCTGTGCATTCGGTCTGTTTTTCCCTTACTACCGGCCATAGTAAGGGCTTAGCATCCTATATTGGAGCAATACGCCTGATATAAGTGAATGATAAACTCGTGAACACCTCGTGAATCTTGTTCTTGTGAATGACACTGGTTACCGGGTCTTCTTATATACTGCATAGCAGTCTCTTGATCTTGATCGTGGTTGTCATCAGCTATACAAGCATCGACAACAATGGTATTCTTGGGAGAAATAAGGAAGGATTCAGGTAATGATACGTGATAGGCCTATGTGCATCTTGGTGAGTTGGTCTAGCCTCTCACACTACTTGACTACTTGTTACCTGATCATATCTTGAGCTTGATTATTTGTTGAGGCTGCTTAGCATCTCCTATACTTGTTACTTGATGATACTTGATATATGATTACTTGAGTATCTACTGGAATTTCGTGATAACATGTCATGTAGTTGCATGTTAATAGCTTACTGAGATTTATCTCACTCTTTATTTGTTTCCCCCCCCCCCAGGAAAGCAGGGGATAGTACGTAGTGAGGCTCGACATAGCTGGGAACGTACTCCGTAGGATGTTCTTGTTTGAGACTAGTGTCCTTTTACACTTTGGTAAGGACGATGTTGTTTGAGTTGTTAAACTCAGCGCTTGTTGGGGTAGACTTGTGTAGTACTTGTTGTCTCTAGACATCTCGTGATGCCATATTATGTGCTAGGCATGTCTTCCGCTGTATGTAACCATGTTTGGTTTTAATTTTCTTGGTCAAGAACTCGTTGGGAGCTATCTTAGCTCCTCACTCTTGAGTATATATATCATGTCAGTTTGTTTCTAACAGGTATTGTTCCTGTTTCCCGTTAGTTTCTTGTTTCTTGTTAGTTACGCGCACCAGGTTCGAGGTTCTATTAGGGGATCCCGGGACTTGGGGCGTGTCATGTACCTTGTGCTTGAATGGGGAAGAACCAAATTGTCTATAGTGACCCCCCTTTAAAAATGGATTTTATGTGTTTTAAAGTGTTTTTGATTCAAGAATTCCTCCCCCCTTTTCATGGTGGAATGAAGAGGTATTTATAGGTGTTAGGTAAGTGTTTGTGGTCACAAAGATGGCCCTTCCCCGGATCAAGCCAAGACATAATGGCTTTGGGGGTTACAAATTAGAAGAGGAGGGAAATTTGGCAAAATCTGGGATCCTGGAGGTGGGAAGCGCGCACGTCCCACCCCCCTATGGGAGGCGCGCTCGTCCCACAAAGAAGGCCAAAGGCGCGCTCGTCCCACCTTCAGGAAATCCATATTTTAGCCCAAAAGTTAACCCCGTTATGCAGTTAAGTCCCAAAACTAACGAGATCAGTTAGAAACTTAACGAACACCACGAAAGTCAACAAAAACAAAGTAAACAAAGACTCAAGGTTGACTTTATCACTTAGTCAAATCCAAGACTAACGGAGTAAGTCAAGAACTTAACGAAAAGTAACAAAAGTTAACGGAAAGTAACAAAACATAACAGAAGAGAGGAAGATAGAGAATGTGTATGCAATCGGGACATGAGAGGTCCAAGGCGGGGTGTCTCCAACTGCATAGCAGTCTCTTGATCTTGATCGTGGTTGTTATCAGCTATACAAGCATCGACAACAATGGTATTCTTGGGAGAAATAAGGAAGGATTCAGGTAATGATACGTGATAGGCCTATGTGCTTCTTGGTGAGTTGGTCTAGCCTCTCACACTACTTGACTACTTGTTACCTGATTATATCTTGAGCTTGATTACTTGTTGAGTTGGCTTAGCCTCTCCTATACTTGTTACTTGATGATACTTGATATATGATTACTTGAGTATCTACGTTAATTTCGTGATAACATGTCATGTAGTTGCATGTTAATAGCTTACTGAGATTTATCTCACCCTTTATTTGTTTCCCCCCCAGGAAAGCAGGGGATAGTACGCAGTGAGGCTCGATATAGCTGGGAACGTACTCCGCAGGATGTTCTTTTTTGAGACTAGTGTCCTTTTACACTTTGGTAAGGACGATGTTGTATGAGTTGTTAAACTCCGGGCTTGTTTGGGGTAGACTTGTGTAGTACTTGTTGTCTCTAGACATCTCTTGATGCCAGATTATGTGCTAGACATGTCTTCCGCTGTATGTAACCATGTTTGGTTTTAATTTTCTTGGTATAGAACTCGTTGTGAGCTATCTTAGCTCCTTACTCTTGAGTATATATAGCATGTCAGTTTGTTTCTAACAGGTATTGTTCTTGTTTCCCGTTAGTTTCTTGTTTCTTATTAGTTTTTCATTCCTTGTTAGTTACGCGCACCAGGTTCGAGGTTCTATTAGGGGATCCCGGGACTTGGGGCGTGTCAGAGTCAACTGCTGGTAACAACTGATACTACATTTTATCTTGGTTTGTATGCTTGCAATAGGACTACAATTGGTGAAATGTTCTTTGTGATGACTTCTTGCTGAGAGTATTTGGATTTAACAATGTGAATGTGTTCTATGTGTTAAAACTTGTGATAAAGTTGAAGACTTTAATTTACAAAAGTTGTCCCTCTTTACATGTGCTCTTTGTGATTCTTTTATGAGGATTTACATAATTCAAAAACCAAAGTAGTCCCTCTTTACATGTGCTCTGTGATGATTCTTTTCTAAGGGTAATTCAAAAAAAAAAGGTCTTCAACTTGTGTTCAAACCTTTTCACAGACTCAAATCCACAATTTCTAAGTCAGACATTATGCCTTCTACTCCTTGCACATTTCCTGCATCTTTTAAAAACAGAATGGAGTTTCTTACCAAACCTTCATCCACTTCAATGTCTGTGGGTAACTCTCCAATTCTTTCCAGTGCATCTTTCTTGAGATGTGAAATTTTGTAGTTGTTGTTTCCTCTTACCTTCATGATTTCAATCATACAACTTTGTAAAGTCAGAAATAGCTTGTTTAGTGTCACATGTGAAAGTGTATCGAATGCTTCTTTGACAGCTTTGACCAAATCATCAACTGTTGTGGCTTGGACCTCTGTTTTGAGGCTATCAATTGACCTGAATCATCCTAGTCATTGATGTTTGTGTCTGGGGAATTAGGAGGTTAAAATTTCAGCTCTAAGTTGAAACCATCAGCAGTTGCTACATCTCTAAAATCTTGATCATTGTTGTTGATATGAGGAGGAGAATTATCCCATTGTATTATGATGTTTGTGCTAGCTGTTAATGGCCATTTCTGCTTGATTATAGGAATAACCTACAATCAAGCAAAATTTTTGTGCATTAAAATATGAATAAAAAAATGCATGACATAAAAGAGTGATAAAAGTTAGAAACTTACTTGGTTGATAAGCATTTCCTTTGTGACATCTTTGGTAATAGAATCCAAAGCCTTTGTGATTGGTGTGCCTTTTCTCCTGTTTCGACTATTCCTCTTTGCTTCTTCTACTTTGGTAAATGGCCACATTCCCACTTTTCCATCAAAAATTAATTCACCATTTTCTGCGTAGATTGGTCTACTCACGGCACATAAAAACATCACTTTTGTAATGAATCTTTTTGATTGACACGCTCTATAGGGGTCATTCTCATCAGGGCAAATGTAGTATCTTTCATTGCATTTGGTCATGTAAAACCATTTTTCATCAATATGGATGACATGGGTCATTGGCTTAAACTTTGTTGTACCTTGTTGTGAATCAAATTTTATTGCAGCAACACTAAATTTCAACCTAGAAATCTGATTTGCTAGAGTTAATGCAGGCTTTATTGCATTTGAGTGGGCTCTGATCACACCAGTTTTTTTCCATCTTCCTATTGTACTTTTACTCACTCTCAATGCTACTCCTAGACTCTTAATTGTGTTTCTTTTATGAAACTATACTGCTTTCATTTTCTCTACATCAAGTATGATTCTTTTTGATTTATGAACACCAATTTTCTTTGAGGTTAAAATAACAGGTTTACCTTGAGATTGGACCTGCTTCACCAAAGCCTAAGCTTTATAAACTGACTTCAATGATATTCCAAACTTTGTAGCTGCCTCAGATGCTCTCCCTTTTTGAAGCTTTTGTCCATCATTTGACTTGGACAAAAACTGGGCAAGCAAATTCCTCTCCTCTCCTAACTGATTAGTCGTTCTCATTTTTGTAGTGTTGTGTTTTGTAAGTTTGTGAAGAGGGAACTGATTAACTCTCAGTAAGTATGAATAGATCCTGTATTTATAGTAAACTTTTGTAAGTGATTTGGAGGGAGTTTAAATTTTCATTTTGGGCTTTTGTAAGAAATTTGGAGGGAGTTTGAATTTTCATTTTTAAGCTTGTAATCAGATTATTAACTGAGATTGTAAGTGAATGTAAGTTTGTGTAAGGAAAGCACTGTTTGTATTTAGCTTTGCCTCCAAAACTGCCAGGGTGCTTAAAATTGATTCAAATCCTCTAATCCCTACTAATTTTACTCCACTCACAATATTTTAGTAGTATAAAGTACACTTTCTTAATTCTTGAACCCAAAAAGTTTTCGACCCTTAAAATGGGATGGAGGGAGTATATCACTTATGAGCGTGTCTTGTGAAAAAACGTGTTTTTCCTTAAGCAAAGGAAAAACGTGTTTTTCAAAGACGCTGGGCATTATTATTCGAAAAACAAGGGGTGACATTTTCGTAAATACTGGCAACCAAAGTAAATGCCCAGTGTTAATATTACAAAAAGCCAGTGATTTCATACTGGCGTTTTATAAACATGAAACTGGTACTTTTCTTAAGTGCCAGTGGTAATGTTAAAAATTGCCAGTAAGTACACTGACACTTTTTTACATTGATACTGGCACTTATTAAAAGTGCCAGGGTAGTGTCAATAAGTGCTAGCCATTACACTGGCACTTTTTAACATTGATACTGACACTTATTAAAAACTGCCAGTGGTAGTGTCAATAAGTGCCAGTGTACATATGCTGGCACTTTTTTACACTACGACTGGCACTTCCGATCAACGCTAAAACAACTTCCCGTTAATTACAAAAATGCCACCGCGCCACTTAAAACACGTTTTACGCATCCTTAAGGAAAAACACATTTTTCCCAGATTTTCTCATCACTTATAGTTATATTTTTCTAAAAGTACTATCTCTGTCTCGGTTTAAAGTTTTTAGTTTGACTTTGCATGCTTAAGAAACCAATGCAAAAACAATAGAAATGGGTCAAACAAAAGTAAGGAGTTGAGAAAACCAAAAAAGAAAATATAACTTTAAGTTAGGATGGAGAGAGTATATGCTTGTGATAAAAAAAAAAAGAGAAATCATAATTTCTTAAATAAATAGAATTTTTATTGCAAGATATATAATAGTAGTAGTTATTAATTTTTTTGCAAAAAATAATTTTTTTATTATGTTTTAATCATAGAAATCGTGTCATTCCTTTGTTTATTTAATGAAAAACGGGGAAAAAGAAATGAAAGCTAAAATACATTGTTACATCTGTTTATTTTTATTTTCTAATATTGTGCAAAAAAAAAGATTTTATTTTCTAAATCATGGCTCATAAACTTATTTGGAAAACCATAAGAAAATTTAAAGAATTATATAATAAATAATAACATTTTTTTACATCATAAATAATAACGTTGGGAAGATGTTTTTATTTAAAGGAAGATGTTAAGGGCAATTGTGTCCATATTTTAATTCATTGATTAAAACCCTAATAAATGTAGTGGATAATCAAAAATTGTAGTGGCAATAGCTACTCCCTATCAAAAATTTCATATCTCATTTTTAAAAGAAGTTTTTACCTATAAATCCCTAGTAGATATGTATATTTACTAATAAATACTCATATAATCTAGTCAAACTAATAAATTCTTATGTCGTCAAAAAAAAACTAACAATTTCTTATCTTTAAAAATAAATACATAAAAAATTCTTCATTAATTTAAATAACAAAACTACCCTCCACTTAGATAAAATAATTCCTACCTTCTTACCTTTGACCATCGTAGACCACCACCTCCTTCGCCCACTACCACTGACCACCGCCACCGGCTACCACCAAGCCGGACCTCCAGCCACCTCCCACCACAAACTTTCGTCCATTGATCAACCTCCAGCCAGCGCCACCCTTCCCCACCTCTACCTTTGACAACTACGAATATTATGAGGTAAAAATTAATTGTCTCCATCAAGGTTTGAACGCAAGACCTTTTTGTGTTTAATGGAATACTCTATCACTATGCCAACAAATCAAAAGGTAAATCAAATTTCGAACTTAATTGATTCTATCTAAAGGTGTAAAAACCAAATGATGGAATTGGGTTTTCTTGGAGAAACTAACATGGATGTCAAGGTACATACTTATAAAACACGACTAATTGTGAAAGGTTTGTTCATATTATTGACTAAGATAAAACTTTCTCACTCGTAGTCATGCTTTAGGATACTAAAATTCTTGTTGCCATACCTTCCTATTTCGACTATGAAATATGGCAAATGGGTGTCAAAACAGCGTTCCTTAATGGGAACATACTTAAGGACAATGTATGATACACAAACTAAAGGTTTTGTTAATCCGAAAACACTAATAAAGTACCCCCTCCGTCCCACCTCACTTGAGACCTAAGAGGTGGTACAATAACTAAGGAAAAATAATAAAATAAGGAAAATGTGTGGTAGGAAATGAAGAGAGAGACTGAGTGGGGTTAATAGTAGGTTGGTTGAATGAATTGTGTGGTGGAAAATAAAGAGAGAGAATGAGTGAGTGGGGTAGATTGAATATAAAATTATAAAAAGATTACCATTTTAGGGAGTCTCAAGTGAATTGGGACGGACCAAAATGGAAATAAGTCTCAAGTGAGGTGGGACGGAGGGAGTATGTAAGTTGCAGAATTACATGAGATGGATTGAAGAAAACTTCTTGGAGTTGAAATATTCATTTTGATAAATATCAAAGAGTTTGAACTCATCATATATGAGACTTGTGATTGCAAGAAAATTAGTTGGAGAATATTCTTATTCATATTCTTATATATGTGGTTGACATATAGTTCATTTGAAAGAGTTTCTTAATGAAAGACTTGGGAAGAAGTCGCTTATATCCTTAGATATACATCTATTGATATAGATTTAAGAAGTCGATTGGTTTGCGTCAAAGTACTTAAATAGACAAAAGTACTGAAGAGTTCAGTATGCAAGAATCTTAGAGAGATAACTTGCAAAGATGTCTCATGACAATGTTTTTGGCAATATTTAGACTTATTGGAAAACTAATGAGTGAGAATGCAAGATTATGATTACATATGCTTTGGCAATAGGATCTATCATGTGTATCATGTTACATACTAAGACTATATGTCACGTATACTTGGAGTATGAAGAGAACATACCAATCATATCCTAGTGAAAGTCACTAGATAATAGTCAAGAACATCCTTATGTACTTGAGAAGAACTAAGAATACATTCTTGATGCTTGTCAGAATAAAAGATTATCTTGTAAATATTACATCGATGCAAGTTTCCACATCGAGAAGAATAATTAAAGATCGCAGTATGGACATATGTTTAATGAAGGTGCTATTAATTGGAATAGTTCCATACAAATACACCGTCAATAATTCTACAAATAAAATTTCGTATATAGTTGCATGAGATGTAACTAAAGGAGTTGTTTAGATAAAGATTCATTAGTAAATTGAAAGTAATTCCTAGTATATCACTAATCCTATAGACTTTTATTGTGACAATAATGGTTATTGCACAAGATAAGATATCAAGGACTCATCAATGATCCAAACGCACGCTTAGATGTTTCTATCTTTACGAGAAATCGTTGATAATTGAGATGTCAAAATATGCAGAGTGCAAAATGACAATAACATGGATAATCAACTTATGTAACCTCTTCTACATGCTATTATGATGGTCATAACTAAGCTCAATGGGTATTGGATACGCGTTGATTGAGCCTAGTGCAAGTAGGAGATTGTTGAAGATTATGTCCTAGACCCTTGAGAAAGGTCTTTATGTTATGTCATACTTTCATTTGTTATAGAGATAGCAACCTTGATTATTATATGTTTTGTATGTTTATTATAATAATCTCCGTCCCTAGTACTTATGAAGAACTAGTATAAGTTTAATCGATAATCATATGATGATTATGTGTATGTGATATAATTAAACTTATGAGTACTTATTGGTGAACAAAGTACTGGACATGACCCGTTATGAGATTTATGTCATGGTCAAATGATATAATTAAATCTCATATAGTTATAACATTAGAATCCTTAGACCTAAGATTATTATGGCCTTCCACATGATAAACGTTATGTTTGACATAGTCAAACGCTACATTTAACTAGGTAATTATAAAGGCTATGATTGGCATAATCAGGATTCTTGTAGAAAATAATGATAAGTCAAGATGAGATTTATCCCTTTTCGGAGAGATATCTGCTTAGGTCATTCGATGAGTAAGATTGATGAAATATGTGGCCACACTCAAATGAATTGATTAGATCAATGTCATTTGCTCATAAAAATTTACTCGGGTCGAGAAAGCATTGGAAAATATAAGTTGACGTAGACTATGACTTATGTCAAATATAATATCATGTGACAAAAGTATTGTGATATGTTCTATAAGGATAAACGATCTTTGATAAGTTATATTATTTGGGTAATCATGATGGCTTGCTAGAGTCCGTTCATGATTTATGAGAATGACTTTGGTCGGACTCATTGTCAACATAATATAATCTTATGGGGTCACACACAAAACAACGAATCAATTTAAAGGCTAAAAATGAGTTTCAGGTGGTGCTCGACCGAGCACCTCGTATGACTCGGCCGAGCAAGACAATGCCGAATGCAATTGTTCTGGAGAAGATGGTGCTCGGCCGAGGGATCTGGACCGGGCCCAATTTGCTGATTACGGTTTTTGACGGAATTTAACATATTTCTCCTTAAAGGCTAAGGAGTAATAAGTATAAATAAGCTTTTCTTTAGCCCTAATCAATTAGTAGCTTCCATTATATTTGAGAAACATATTTTTTGAGTTTAGATTGAGAATCAAAAGCTCAAGAACACCAAGAAATTCATATAACCTTTGAAGATTAGAGATTTGATTTCTAATTTTTTTGATCTAGCAGTCCCGTTCAAGAATTATTCTTGTAATTCGTTCGCGTGTGGATACTTGTAGAGGGTGCTTCCTTTAGCATCGCCAAGTTCGTGTTCCTGAGACCATACCGAACAAGGTCAAGTCTTAAAGCTTGAAGATTCGAAGATCCAAAGTTTTAAAGCATCTCAACGGTTCGTATTCTAAATTCCTTTTGTATTTAATTTAATTATCATGAACGGATCCGGGTTCTAGGGTCTTGGTTATTGTTATTGTTGTTTCCACTCCGCATGATCTTTCAAACCCAACACCTCCATCCATCCCACCCTCTCCCCCCCCCCTTCATTTTTTTTTCCACTCACATTAAAATTATTTTCCAATACCTCATCCACTCCCGCTCCCTACCCGACCACACCCAACTACCCTACTACCAATTTTTTTCTCACTCATATTAAAATTAATGTCTAACATCTCCCCCACCCGCGCTTCGCCCCTATCCCCCACCTCCCCCTACCCCATCCCACCCCCATCCCACCCCAACTGCCAGTCAAATTTTTTCTCATTAATTTATTTTTTTAATATGAAAATATTTTTCAAAAAAAAAAAATCATAAGATTTACAAAAACAACCAAAAACATATTTATGTCATTTTCTGAAAAATATTTTTCAAAAATTTATTTTGTAAAAGTTGTTTTACGTGAAACAAACGAAGCCAGGGGCGGACCTCCTATATAAGGAAGGGGTGCAAGTGCACCTGCTCAACTTTCATTTATAAGAAGAAAAAAAATAATTATTCAGGATATATAATAAAAATGCACCTGGTGAACAAAAGTTTCTGTAGCTTAGTTGGTTAAAAGGTAGGTTTGTGCACAAAAGGTAGTATTAGAAAATAAATAACACATTAATCATGCTTAGTTCCTATACATTCGTTGTGCCAGTTAATAAAAAATTATACACAAAATTTTTATCTTTTGATTTTTCGTTCTTTTTTCTTTTTATAGTAGATTATTTTTTTACTTTAATCGTTGAGAAATAAATTTAAAAAATTTAGTGTAATGTGCACCCGATAAATAAAAATTCTAGGTCCGCCACCGAACAAAAGCCTTAGTTTTAAATCGATCGGTCATGACCGCAGTTCCAAAACATGCAATAGAGGGTACACGACTATTTTTGTCAGGCGCCTCTTTCATGTTGAAGAAAGAAACACGTACACACCCCCATGCCCATCACTCCCCACGTGTCACCTCCTCAAACCGGATACACCTCCCTCCCTCCCTCCCTCCCTCCAACAAACTTCTCACTCTCCCTCCCTTTTTCAAAATCACCCCCCTCCACTCCTCACCCTCACAACAACAAACAGAAACCCTAAAAATAATGGAGTCCAAATCCCAAACCCACAACGTCACCCCTTCTGAAAACCACCACCGCCGGACAAACAACAACGGAGATGCAACCGACGGACAACAGGGCGGCGATGAGCTGCCGTTGATGGCACTGAACCATGTGTCGAGGTTGTGCAGGTCGGTGAAGGAGTCGATTGAGTTTTATACAAAGGTGCTAGGGTTCGTGTTGATTGAGCGGCCGCCGGCGTTTGATTTTGACGGAGCGTGGCTGTTTAATTACGGTGTTGGGATTCATTTGGTGCAGGCTAAGGATGAGGAAAGGTTGCCAGCTCATAATCCCGACGATTTGGATCCGATGGATAATCATATCTCGTTTCAGGTATAACTTGTCATTAATTTTCATTTTGTTTGATTATTTAGTTAAATAAAGTATGGGGTTCTTGCTACCCAATAGTCACTCTTCGTTTTAGTTGTGTTATATTCTTGGTAGGAAGCAAGTTGTTATTTGTTTTTTCACATTAATTTTTGTAGGTTATAGTCAAATTTTCTAAAATATTTGAGCATTACTCCCTCCGTCCCAAAATACTTGTAAATATTTTGGGAGAAAAAAATTCTCTTAAACCTGCTACTATTTTGGGACGGAGGGGGTATTGGATAGGGTTACTTCCAATGCCCACTTGAGGTTTGAGCAACTATTTGGATTTTGTAATAAAGAGATCTAGGTAAATTAGTTAATCCCTCCGTCCCGGACTAAGGTTGTTAGTTTGACTTTACACGGAGATTAAGAAAAAGGAAATGTTGTGAGTATGAAAAAGTAGGAGAAAGTAGGCGAGATAAAGAGTGTAGGGTTTTTTTTTGTGGGAATGACAAGTGGGTCTCATGGTCCATTTTAAGTAATAAAGCAACTAGGAACCTTAGTTTGGGGCAAACTAAAAAGGAAAGTAAAACATTTAATTTTTCTTAATTCCCGTATTTTATTGGTGCTTTTAATTAGAGTGTGGTGATTTTATTGGTGTTTTTAATTAGAGTGTGGCGGGTCCATTATCGATGCAACCAATAAAATATCGCCACCTCATGTTGTGAGCATGATTTTGTGCCCTTATTTTGTGCCCCTAGCATTGCTCAAGTTTGAAATCCTTATTATAGTATATGTAAAATGTTAGTACTATAACTCATTTTATTACAAGGCGTAACCCATTTACTAAAAAATAAAATGGTCTCCCATCCAAAATACTCCCTCCAAACTAAGTTCTTACTTTTTTTTTTAGTCTGTCCCAGAGCCAGACTAAGGTTCTTTGGTGCTTTATTATTTTAAATAGACAATGAGACCCACTTGTCGTGCTCAAAAAATAAATAAATCTCTAACCAGTTTATCACTCCAACTTTACTTTTTATACTTACAACATTTAATTTTTCTTAATTCCCGTGCCAATTCAAACTAAGAACCTTCGTCCGGGAAGGAGGGAGTACTTCGTTGTTTAAAATGTTCAAATATGTCCTAAAATGCTTGTTGTTTTTCTCTGCTCTCATCTAGGCTTCTTTGCCGTTTTTTATCAGATACTCCTATACTCTTATTTTCGAGTAGGAAGTTGTCACTCTGAAAGCATTTACTTACATAGGCAATTGAACTAATTTGAGTTAATTTAGTCTATTTCATATGCATTATTCACACTTCTTTATATGTATGGATAAATATGTGTGGATAAGGGCAAAACAACATGTACTTTGAGATGAGACGGTGGGAGTAATTCATTTACTACAAATGTCGGAAGGTTGGACTTGTGAGTACAGTTTGACTGCATATGCCTCACGTTTCATCCTTCCTAGAAGTTTCCCATTCAATTGGGCACTGTTGTAAAATATTTTACTCTCTTTGTCCCGGAATAAATGTCGTAGTTGACTAGTCAATGATTTTAAGCTTTTAGTTTTTAGTTATGATTCTTTGATTGCCTCAATCTATTCATTTGAGTAGAGTGACACATCCTATGATATTGCAATGTTTGTGCCGGTTAGAATAGGTAGGTTAGAATAGGTAGTATAGAAAGATCACCAAACTTCATGCCCTTCTTTTAATTAGACGATATTTATTTTGGGACAAACGAAAATGGAAAGTAGGACATTTATTTCGGCAGAGAGGGAGTACCATATTGTTGTTTCTCCATTATTATGGTGGATCTCCAGTTGCTTGGGGTCTCTTATCAATTGACGTCTCTCTAAACGTGTTATATGTTCGCCCAGAACTAATTAAATGTTTCCATCTTTTTTTGAATGTTTGAAAAAATTATTTACAAAATGCAGTGTGAAGACATGGAAGCAGTGGTGCATAAACTGGAGGAACTAAACATCAAATACATAAAAAGAATAGTGGGCGAAGAAGACGGAGCCCCAATCGATCAACTCTTTTTCAACGATCCAGATGGTTTCATGATCGAGATATGTAATTGCGAGAACCTGAAGCTTGTTCCTGCAGGCTCGTTTGGGCGCATAAAGCTTCCATTTGATCGTCATAATCCACCAGTCGAGGTCAGTGGTAACAATAACAATGGGCAAGTTGCCAAGGCGGGCTAATATATAGCTCAGTTCACTACTCTAATTATGTTTTGATACTCGGTTTCTAATAGTGAGCTGTTTTTGTTGATTTGGTATTAATCTGGTTAGGGAGGTAAGTTTGAAAGTCGGGTTTTATCAGTTTATCGATAGTCAGTTTTCTCAGTTTGAGGAGCTTTTTCTAAGTGTGCATGCGTACGCGCGTGTTAGAAATGGAACGATCAGATACCAACCCGACACTGGAATGATCAGTTGTATTAGTAAGCATTTGTAACGGGGCATTCTGTTTCAATCTCTTATAATTTTGTTAATTTCGATGGGATAATTAGTTTTCCATAGATGGATAGTTTTTCATAGTACGTTCGTGTTATTGTAATTATTCCCTTAATTGCAACTCAAAAGTACGCTACGTATGTTGCTAATTCATAGTGGGTTACTTCTATTGCAAACGGGTGTGTAGTGTGTTCCGTATTAATTCCTAATATTATATGACTACTAAGTCGAAATGGGGCTATATTTGTGAGATTATGGATGCTCTCCGCGGAACTACTAGTTTTTTTCCTTGTAGATTGTGGTGTTCTCCAATACAAGCTCCATTTGTTTCATGTTTTTTTTTCTTTCTGAAAATAGCTTTTGAAAAAAGTTTTTTTAAAGATGTAATGATTTTGTTTTCAACTATTTAGTAATACTACCTCTGTCTCTAAATGAGTGTCCAAATTTCATTTTAAGGGACACTGAAAATCTCAACTTTGTTGTACAATTTGGTAGCAAATATTCATATATAATCAACATATTCGGAATCGAATAATAAGCTAAATGGATTTGTCCCTCTTTGTTGTACAATTTGTGTATGATTGGCATAATCGGATTCACGTTGAGAAGAATAATAAGCTAAAGGGATTTGTCCCTCTTCGGAGAGATGTCAAGCTTGGGCCTCTCGTAGGAATGATGTTGATGAAAATGTTCGGCCGGACTCAAATGAATTGATTGGATCAATGTCATTTGGATTATCAACATATTCGGAATCGAGAAAGTATTGAACAAAGACAAGTTGACTTGTTGACCATGACTTGTGTTCAATGACATCGAGGACAAAAGGATTATAACATATTCTAAATGGAATGCGAACTTGTATCTAGTTACATTATTTGGGTAGGTATGACGGTTTGCTAGAACCTAATCATATCTTATGGGTTCATGTTTGGACTCATTGCTAACATAGTGTAATCCTAGAGGGTCAATCCTAAAGGACTGAATTGGAATTATGGAAAATATGGGCTTTTCTGGTCGGGCAGGACCGTGCCGCTTATAGGGCACGACCGTGCCAATTATCGGCATAAGGGAAGCATGGCTCGAACCTGGTGGCACGACCGTGCTGGTTATAACGCACGACCGTGCTAGGCACGGCCGTGCCGATTATAAAGCACGACCGTTCCAATAATCAGATTTCGGAGGCCAGGCTCGACCCTAGTGGCACGGCCGTGCTAGTTTTAGGGCACGACCGTGCCAGTGCTGCTTGGACAGAAAGTTATTTCCTTAATTGGGTGACGGGATTTAGGAATCCTAGGTCCTTAAGGGTTAAAGACTATGACCTATATAAAGTCTTTTTCACCAGCCATTAAGGCCAATTAACCTAGTTCATTGAGAGAACAATATTCTTGATTAGTGATTTGGAATCTAAGATCAAGAATTCATAATTCCATATAGTCAATATAATTGTGAATGTGTTATTCATAATTTTGGTCTAGCAACCAAGATCAAGTGCTCTTGATATTCGTTCGAGGTGCGGATACCGCTAGAGGGTGAAGCTCATCATCTTCAAAGTTCGTGTTCTTGCTTGTTCGTGATCAAGCTTTAAATTCTCCACCAAGATCAAAGGCTAAAATCCAAAGTCATCAAGGGGGAGAATATAGAAATATGCCCCTGTACTTAAGTCAAGGATGCAGATATGCCCTTATACAAGTTAATTGCCATATTAGCCCTCGTACTTAGGAAAAAGGTGTGGATATTAGGACTCCGTCATCTTTCCATCCAAAATCTAACGTAATGGCTGACTGAGGAAAACTCAAATACACCTCTCATGTCCCCGCAGCACACCTACCTCTCATCTCCCCCCATTACACATGCCCAAAGGCCATATTTTCCACCATAAAATCCGATCCTCACAAACCACCCAACGCGCACACACACAAGGTACAAATAAAATTGTTGGCCTTCTTTTTCAACATCAACCCGCATTTCGTGAAGGAGCTAAATTCTTACACCGCCGCCTACCAAGCCGACGTTGACTTATAGTCCTTCGACACCACTCTCCAAGCTTGAGCTCTCTTATTCAATTCCTTTAAGGAAGTCATCGGATGTTGACTATAAATTTATTAGGTTGTGTCATGGAATTTAGGGTTTCGATTTTGCTTAATCACATGTTGATTCTCGGGAGATTGTGTTCAACTTCTATTGTGAATTTGGTGGTGGTGTTGAGTTTGGTGGTTGTGGTGGTGGTGGTGAGTTTGGTGGTTGTAGTGGCGGAGGACGGTAGCAGACAATGATGGAATGGCGATAGTGGAGGAAGAAGGGGGTGGGTGGTTGTGCGAGAGAGGAAGAAGAAAAAGTGTACTTTTTGTTTTAAAACGACGTAGTTTAGCCCTATTAAGTGCCAGACGACGTAGCTTTAAGCCTATCATACTCATCAAATTCCACTTAGGCATTTTGTTTCCATGTATAAACTTTTCCTGGCCAATTAAGCATCTCAGTCAGCCATTTCGTTACATTTTGGACAGAAAGATGACAGAGTCCTAATCTCCACACCTTTTTTATAAGTACGAGGGCTAATATGGCAATTAACTTGTATAAGGGCATATCTGCATCCTTGACTTATAAATTTGTATTTTCCCGTCATCAAGGGTTAGTATTCTAGTATTCATATTGTATGTATTTGATATAATCATATGAACGGATCTATGGATTTGGGTTTCATGAAAATTTTAAATGCTTAATTCCGCTGTTCATGTTACTACGAAACCCAACAGTGGTATCAGAGCCACGTTCATGTTGATTATTTCAATACTAGATCATGTTGTATGCATGTAAATTGTTTGTTTATGTGCCTAGCATGATATGAATATTGGATTATGATGTTTATGTGTTATATGATTTTATGTGGTTTATTGTTTTATAAACTTTAATCGCATTATTCAATCGCAATAAAAATTATGGTGGATTTAAAATTGTTTGGGTTATCAATTTTGATTGGATCAAAGTTTTGATAATCTAGGGATTCATGAATTGTTAATTTAAGGTTTTGATGATCATGGTGATTGGATCACCAAGAACACCAAATCCTAATTGAATCGGGGAAAAAAATTGAGATAAATTTTGGAACTTTAAAAATCTGGGATTTTTCGGAGGAGGTCCGACCGGACCGAATGAAGAGACCCGGCCGGACCTAGGGTTCCGGTTTGGGGGTTCTTGCTAGGGTTTGGGTGTGGATCTCGGGGTTTAATTTTCCTATTTGTTTTAGTCTTGTGATTCTAAGATTGGATCAAAGTTTGGATGGCTAATCTACGTTCATCGAGATTGTGTTTCCCAAACTTGATCGCGAATCAAAGATTCAAAGATAAAACGAAGTTAGAATTATGAAGAGTTCATAATTGCTAAAATTAAGAAACAAAGTTCTTGATTCAAAGATTGGAGATCCATGTGGAATTGTGGATGCAATTGGCCTACGTTCATCGAGACCATCTATTACTTAGTTTCGGCCACATGGACTACTTTCTTAGTTTCTTGAATTAGTACGGAATTGTGGTTACCTTATGGCTTAGTTCGGCCGCACTTCTTGTTGTCTTGATTTGGAGATGATAACCAAAGTTCAAAGAGTCTTATCCTCATAATTATAGAGAAACTAATGACACATAAATATTATGCTTAAATTAATGATGATTAATTTAGTGGCTAAACTTGATGCGTAACATGTTTATATTATGTGCTCATAAATGTGTTGAATGCTATATGTGATTAAACCTTCAAAGAAAGTTTTAAGTCCTTTATTGCCATGCCATGATTAAAACACTTGTTAGTACATGGGTGATTTTGATGTAGATTCGCCCTAGCGAGGTGCATTAATTTTATTTATGTATGAGCAAGATAGATAATGTGGGCACGCCCTAGCGAGGCACATTAACTATACGTTTAAAATGGTTGGACTTAATTAGGCGTCAAAACAGTTTTGGGCCTAGGCAAAGATGAGATTAAAGATGCTTTTTGAAATTTGATTTCTTAAAGAATCTCAGAAAATGATCTAAGGATCATATGGGATATGATTGACATGATTGTCTACCTAATTAATTTGATTTTGTGTAATCCGCCTTAGCGGACTTGAAATTAAATTAAAGTTGGATCTTAGCCCATTTAAATTATATTATACATTGGATGTATAAGAAGGTTGTATAATTTAGTGGGAGTATTTTTGGAAAAATACATAGTTTATTTCTTTAATGAAATTGGTACTTATTAAATTTTGGAAATTTTGCATAATTGTAGATAATGACTACCAACACTCAATCAATTTCGTTGCGATCGATCCTTGAGAAGGTTAAGCTCCAAGAGAATGGTACGAACTTTATGGATTGGATCCGTAGCCTAAGAATAGTTCTTAGGCAAGAAGATAAGTTGTACATTCTCGATGGGCCTCTTCCTGTTGAACCCGAAGCTACTGCCCCTAGGGCAGAAAGAGACAGTTACAAGAAACATCGTAATGATTCTAGAGATGTAAGTTGTCTCATGCTTGCCACTATGTGCTCAAAACTCCAACAAAGTTTGGAACATTTGGAAGCCTATGAGATAGGCGTGGAGTTGAGAGCCATGTTTCAAGAGCAAGCTAGGCAAGAGAGGTACAAGACCATTGTTGCATTCACTTCTTGCAAAATGAGTGAAGGGCAACAAGTGAGTCCTCACATGCTTAAAATGAAAGGCTATGTAGAGCATCTTGAGAAACTTGGCTATCCAATCCCATTGTAGCTAGCCACGGATCTCATTTTTAATTCATTGCCTAAATGTTATAATCAGTTTGTGATGAATTATAACATGCATGGAATGGATAAGAATCTCTCAGAGTTGTATGGTATGCTTAAAACTGCGGAGATGAAGATTGTGAAGAAATGTTCTCCTGTGCTCATGGTTCAAGATGGGAAGAAAGCTAGTGCCAAAAGAAAGGGTAAGAAAGTTGTCAAACCCAAGATAAGCAAGGCAAAGGTTGCCAAAGCTTCTGAGGCAAAACCCGATCACAAAAGGATGCAATTTGCTTCCATTGTCAAGAAATTGGTCATTGGAAACGTAATTGCAAGGCTTTTAAGGAAGAGCAAAAGAAGAAGAAGAGTAGTGGGACTGCGTCAATTTCAGGTATCTATATGATAGATATTCTCCTTTCTACCACTAATTCTTGGGTATTGGATACCGGATGTGGTTCTCACATTTGTTTAAATGTGCAGGGACTAAAGAATAGGAGACTGCTTAAAGAGGGTGAAGTAGACCTACGCGTGGGGAATGGAGCAAGAGTTGTTGCATTAGCCGTAGGGACTTATGAAGTCACTTTACCTTCCGGTTTAATACTTGTTTTGAACAATTGCTATTATGTACCGGATTTAAGTAGAAATATTATTTCAATTTCTTGTTTGGATAATGAAGGTTTTAAGTTTCTTATTGAAAGTAAGAGATTTTCTATTTATTTAAATGATATGCTTTATGGTATTGCAAATTCATTTAATGGCATTTATGTCTTGGATGTCAAGAATGAAAATAATGACAATGTCTATCATGTAAATAAGAAATCTAAACCTAATGATGTAAATCAAATTTATTTGTGGCATTGCCGTCTTGGTCATATTAATGAGAAGCGTATCTCAAAACTCCATGGGGACGGTCCTTTGGGTTCATGTGATCTTGAGTCATATGATACTTGCGAGTCGTGTCTTCTTGGAAAAATGACTAAGACACCTTTTACCAAGCTAGGTGAAAGGGCGAGTGACTTATTGGGGTTGATACATTCTGATGTATGCGGACCATTAAGTAGCAATGCTAGGGGAGGGTTTCAATACTTCATTTATAGTAGATTTGGGTATGTTTACCTAATGAAGCATAAAACTGAAGCATTTGAAATATTTAGAATTTTTCAAAATGAAGTAGAAAAACAACTTGGCAAAAGTATTAAAGCACTTCGATCGGATCGAGGTGGAGAATACTTGAGTCATGAATTCGATGATCATCTAAAGAATTATGGAATAGTTTCACAATTGACTCCACCCGGAACACCACAATGGAATGGTGTGTCTGAGAGGAGGAATCGGGCCTTGTTGGACATGGTTCGATCAATGATGAGTCGAGTTGATCTTCCTTTATCCTTTTGGGGTTATGCTCTAGAAACCGCTGCTTTCACACTAAATCAAGTTCCAACTAAATCGGTTCAAAAGACTCCATATGAGATGTGGAGCAGAAAGAAACCTAGTTTGTATTTCATGAGGATTTGGGGTTGCGAAGCTTTTGTTAAAGACTTGTCTCCGACAAGCTAGCACACAAATCTGATAAATGTATTTTCGTGGGATGTCCTAAGGAAACAAGAGGATATTACTTTTACAACCGAGAGGACAACAAGGTGTTTGTTTCCCGTACTGGCGTCTTTCTAGAGAAACAGTTTCTCTCCAAAGAAATCAGTGGGAGTAAAATAAATCTTGAAGAGATTCGAGACCCAGAAAATAACATTGAACCGATAGTGGAACAAGAACAAGTCCCATAAGAAATTGTGGAACCTGTTCAAAATACACAAGTAACTCGCAGATCTGGTAGGTCACGATCCGAGCCCGGGAGATATGGGTTTCTCGTAACGGATAGTAATGAGGTGGAAATCATTGATAATTATGAATCTACCACTTACCAAGAGGCGATGTCTTCTCCTGATTCGGATAAGTGGCTTGGAGCCATGCAATCCGAATTGCAATCCATGCAAGATAATCAAGTTTGGAACTTGATTGATGCACCCGAAGGTGTAAAAACCATAGGATGCAAATGGGTCTTCAAGAAGAAGACTGACATGGATGGGAAGGTGCATACTTACAAAGCTAGACTTGTAGCGAAAGGCTATAGGCAAGTTCATGGCATTGACTATGATGAAACCTTTTCGCCTGTAGCAATGATCAAGTCTATAAGAATTTTGCTTGCCATTGCCGCATATCATGCTATGAAATATGGCAAATGGATGTTAAGACCGCTTTCCTTAACGGGAATTTACAAGAGGATGTCTATATGACACAACCCGAGGGTTTTGAACAAAGTTCTAAAGTATGCAAATTGCAGAAATCCATCTATGGATTGAAGCAAGCTTCTAGGAGTTGGAATTTCCGTTTTGATGAATCGGTCAAAGAGTTTGGCTTCATCAAGAACGAAGATGAGCCTTGTGTATACAAGAAGATTAGTGGGAGCATAGTGCTATTCCTTATTTTATATGTGGATGACATATTGCTCATTGGAAACGACATTCCTACACTTCAGTCTGTAAAGACTTGGTTAGGAAAGTGTTTCGCAATGAAAGATATGGGTGAAGCCGCGTATATCCTTGGCATTAAGATCTACAGAGATAGATCAAAGAAGATAATTGGTTTAAGCCAAAGTACATACATTGACAAGGTCATTAGAAGATTCCGCATGGAAAATTCTAAGAGAGGTACCTTGCCAGTGCTACATGGAGTTTCTCTAAGCAAGACTCAATGTCCTAAGACAAAAGATGATCGTGAGAAGATGAATGATGTTCCATATGCTTCGGCAATTGGATCCATCATGTATGCCATGATATGTACTAGGCCGGATGTATCTTATACTTTGAGCATGACGAGTAGATATAAATCCGACCCCGGTGAAAATCACTGGATGGCGGTAAAAGCGATTCTTAAGTACTTGAGAAGAACTAAGGATTCGTTTTTGGTCTATGGAGGAATGGAAGATGATATCGTGGTAAATGCTTACACGGATGCAAGCTTTCAAACCGACAAAGATGATAGTCGATCGCAATCGGGTTTTGTGTTTATGTTAAATGGTGGAGCTGTAAGCTGGAAGAGTTCCAAGCAGAGTACAACCGTTGATTCTACAACTGAAGCTGAGTATATTGCTGCATCGGATGCTGCAAAAGAAGTTGTTTGGATTAAGAAGTTCATTACTGAACTTGAAGTGGTTCCTAATATCGCTAATCCAATAGACCTTTATTGTGATAATAATGGTGCTATTGCTCAAGCAAAGGAACCAAGGGCACATCAGAAATCCAAACACATACTTAGGCGTTTTCATATCATTCAAGAAATCATTGATAGGGGAGATGTAAATATATGCAGAATACCAACTGATGACAATGTCGCGGACCCTCTAACAAAGGGACTTCCACAAGCTAAACATGATGGTCATGTTAGGTCCATGGGTATTAGATACATGGGAGAATGGTCCTAGGACAAGTGGGAGATTGTTGGTGTTGGTGCCCTAGGCACGTTTAATAAACGTTGTAATTGTTATCATTTATTCATATTAATAAAGAGATGTTTTGATTATTATTGTTGTTCATGTTTACTTATAATAATCTCCGTCCCTAGTACTTGTTAGGTACTAGTATAAAGGCTAAATGATCATGGGATGATCATGTTAGATTTATGGGTACTTGTTTGGTACTGGACATGACTCGCTCTATGAGATTTATGTCATGGTCAATGTCATACATATATCTCATATTAGTTGTGTCATTTGAATCCTTAGACATGAAGTTATTATAGTCTTCCACTTGATGAACATTATGTTTGACATATTCAAACGCTACCTTTAACCGGGTAGTTATAAAGGGTATGATTGGCATAATCGGATTCACGTTGGGAAGAATAATAAGCTAAATGGATTTGTCCCTCTTCGGAGAGATGTCAAGCTTGGGCCTCTCGTAGGAATGATGTTGATGAAAATGTTCGGCCGGACTCAAATGAATTGATTGGATCAATGTCATTTGGATTATCAACATACTCGGAATCGAGAAATTATTGAACAAAGACAAGTTGACTTGTTGACCATGACTTGTGTTCAATGATATCGAGGACAAAAGGATTATGACATATTCTAAATGGAATGCGAACTTGTATCTAGTTACATTATTTGGGTAGGTATGACGGTTTGCTAGAACCTAATCATATCTTATGGGTTCATGTTTGGACTCATTGCCAACATAGTGTAATCCTAAAGGGTCACACACAAATAGAAGGAATCCTAAAGGACTGAATTGGAATTATGGAAAATATGGGCTTTTCTGGTCGGGCACGACCGTGCCGCTTATAGGGCACAACCGTGCCAATTATCGACATAAGGGAAGCATGGCTTGAACCTGGTGGTACGACCGTGCTGGTTATAACGCACGTCCATGCCGATTATAAAGCACAACCGTGCCAATAATTAGATTTTGGAGGCCAGGCTCGACCCTAGTGGCACGGCCGTGCCAGTTTTAGGGCACGACCGTGCCAGTGCTGCTTGGACAGGAAGTTATTTCCTTAATTGGGTGATGGGATTTAGGAATCCTAGGTCCTTAAGGGTTAAGGACTAGGACCTATATAAAGTCTTTTTCACCAGCCATTAAGGTCAATTAACCTAGTTCATTGAGAGAACAATATTCTTGATTAGTGATTTGGAATCTAAGATCAAGAATTCATAATTCCATATAGTCAATATAATTGTGAAAGTGTGTTTCATAATTTTGCTCTAGCAACCAAGATCAAGTGCTCTTTATATTCGTTCGAGGTGTGGATACCACTAGAGGGTGAAGCTCATCATCTTCAAAGTTCGTGTTCTTGCTTGTTCGTGATCAAGCTTCAAATTCTCCACCAAGATCAAAGGCTAAAATCCAAAGTCATCAAGGGTTATTATTCTAGTATTCATATTGTATGTATTTGATATAATCATATGAACGGATCTATGACTTTGGGTTTCATGAAAATTTTAAATGCTTAATTCCATTGCGCATGTTACTACGAAACCCAACAGGTTGTAAATAGCGCTAGTCCATCAGTTTTTGATTTCGAGATTGATCGGTTAGGGAGTGATTCAGTTCCTCACAACCATGCTGAAGTTTGAGCTAATAAGTCTAAAAGAAGGCATCAAGTAAAAATAATGTTGTGGAAATGATAAATAATAAAGAAATGAAAGCAATAAATCATGTACTCCCTCTGTCCCAGACTAAGGTTTTTACTTTCTTTTTTGGTTTGTCCCAGACTAAGGTTCTTAGTTGCTTTATTACTTAAAATGGATCATCGGTCCCACTTGTCATTCTCACAACAAAAACTCTCTACCCACTTTATCTATCATACTTTCTTTTACTTTTTCATACTCGCAAAATTTCCTTTTTCTTAATCTCCGTGTAAAGTCAAACTATGAACCTTAGTCCGGGACGGAGGGAGTATAAGAGAACAAAATTTGTACGGGCTTAACCTAACACATGAAAGAAATCGAGTTAGAGGCACAACATCAGTTTGCGCGTAGCGATGAGAAGGGGAGAATCCACCGAAACGCGGGAGGTGGGAAGCGGAAGCCGGAAGTGCACTGGGAGTAGGGGAGAACTGTCACGCACTCGGTAGGGTTAGAGAAAGCTGAAGAAGGATTTGTTGCGATGATATCTCTTATTGACTTATGGTATATTAGTATGCGTGATTATGTGTGTAAATTTTATTACTATCTACGGAAGTAGGGGGATAACTACCGCCACAGTCAGTCGTGTATTTCGACATACACAGAGACTTACTATGGTGATCCCAGTGGTGTCATCATCCCACTGAAAGTAATAATTTCTTTGGTGTCATCGTCCCACTGAAAGTAATAATTTCTTTTGAGGTGCAACTACTTTACCGTATAATAAAAATGAGTATTTGAAAAATATGAAGAATTTAAAAAATATGTTTACAACAACTTCAATGCATGATTGGAGGGGTCATAGGGAGTTTAAAAAGTGATTATGTCCGAATAATAGTTTCACTTTTTAAATTTTTAATGTAATTTAAGTTTTATCAATAAGTTACATTAATTTAATTATCCTACTAAACTTTCAAATATATTATTTTAAGTAATATTTTTAATGTGTAGAAATAATAACTTTTAAAATTCATTAAAATAATTATTTATTCATAAATCTAAATCTATCGAATTAACCAGTTTAAAATATATTGACTCCATCTCAGAATGTTTGTTCACTATCATATTTTTTCCACTGAATTTGGCCATAACTTTTTTTCTTTTAATTCAATTTATTACATTTTTGTTCTTTTTTATTGACTAAAGCAGTGTGGGAAAATGGGAAACTTCAACATTGAAAGGGGGAGGGGAAGCTCTGAAATTTGGATAATACTGTTATTGTAGAGTTAGAAACTGGAAAAGATGATTATATATATGCTCCTGGAGTGTCAAATGATTTGATGCGTATAAAAGGACAAGAATTTGATACAATAGGTGATGTTTTGATTTTTTATAACGCTTATGCTAAACTAGCTGGGTTTAGGGTGCGTGGTTGGACTTCTAAGAAAAGAGGGTGTAAGAAAAGAGGGTGAAAGTGTCATATTCAGGAAGGAGTTTGTTTGTTTTAAACAAGGAAAATATTCAAGAATTGCTGAAGTTGTAAAGAAAAAACGTCGGGGAAGTAATGGTGGAGACTATAAACCCAAAATTGCAATTCTAAGGACAAACTCCAATAAATACATTGTTACTGTTTTAAATGAGAGGCATAGTAACTTGTTATCGATTCCAAGTAAGGTTCATGACACGCCCCAAGTCCCGGGATCCCCTAATAGAACCTCGAACCTGGTGCGGGTAACTAACAAGAAACAAGAAACTAACGGGAAACAGGAACAATACCTGTTAGATACAAACTGACATGATATATATACTCAAGAGTGAGGAGCTAAGATAGCTCCCATCGAGTTCTAGACCAAGAAAATTAAAACCAAACATGGTTACATACAGCGGAAGACATGTCTAGAGACAACAAGTACTACACAAGTCTACCCCAACAAGCCCTGAGTTTAACAACTCATACAACATCGTCCTTACCAAAGTGTAAAAGGACACTAGTCACAAACAAGAACATCCTGCGGAGTACGTTCCCAGCTATGTCGAGCCTCACTGCGTACTATCCCCTGCTTTCCTGGGGGGGGGGGAAACAAATAAAGGGTGAGATAAATCTCAGTAAGCTATTAACATGCAACTACATGACATGTTATCACGAAATTCCAGTAGATACTCAAGTAATCATATATCAAGTATCATCAAGTAACAAGTATAGGAGAGGCTAAGCCAACTTAACAAGTAATCAAGCTCAAGATATGATCAGGTAACAAGTAGTCAAGTAGTGTGAGAGGCTAGACCAACTCACCAAGAAGCACATAGGCCTATCACGTATCATTACCTGAATCCTTCCTTATTTCTCCCAAGAATACCATTGTTGTCGATGCTTGTATAGCTGAGGACAACCACGATCAAGATCAAGAGACTGCTATGCAGTATATAAGAAGACCCGGTAACCAGTGTCATTCACAAGAACAAGATTCGTGAGGTGTTCACGAGTTAGCATTCACTTATATCAGGCGTATTGCTCTAATACAGGATGCTAAGCCCTTACTATGGCGGTAGTAAGGGAAAAACAGACCGAATGCATAGACCCACGATTATCACTTATGCCCCAGCTCTCGCGATAAGCGTGAACCTATACACCCCTCTGAACCAAATAAGCCAGCTGGACTCACACGAGAATGCACAAGTAGATGTTTACTTGAACTACGAGAATAGAACTAAGTCCCATATTAGTGGACCAGTCTTTATGCACCATGTAATCATGTATCATGTGCTCACGAGAATATGCACCATGTAATCATGTATCATGTGATCACGAGAATACAAGTACACATACGCAATCTTTGCGAAGACAAATCAATCTAACAATGGCACGTAGAGTGTCCATATAACACGGTCAATCCAAGTTAGAGTCTATTAATAACAGACCTCAAACAAGTAGTAGGGTATATCATTCTATATCACTTTGTCACATGCCAAGTTTGCACGTACATATTCATATCACGTTTAACACATTAAAGTGTCTATCACGATACCCTTACTATCAAATAGAGCCCAATACCTTAGACTCTAAATACATAATAGAATAGGTCACATTCATACCTAGTCACAGTCATATCTCACGTATATGTATCGTTAATAATCGAATACATTTTCCATCACATATTGTGTTCTGTAGTTATTCTTATTAACTTAAATCGTAGTATTCACGATTATATGAATTATCTTCATATTACACTAGTCCCTATTTTCTTTAGGAACCCATTTCAAGACAAGATATCTTCTTTATTCTTTATATACTTCATTGAGTATATACACGATTAAAAACCAAATCACTAGCACTTTAGTGCTTATTCATAGCACTTCCAATATACACGTATCAAATTCAAATGTGTAGTAGAGTTAATTATTCTCTATCTAGTTCCATATCCCAACTCTTTTGGTTATTCATACCATGTATCAAGTAATCAAGAAGTAACATTTTATCAAGTAAATATATACAAGATTTGCATATACACATCAAGAATCTTTCAAGTTTATTACCATGCACATATATTGGTGTCAAGACACGTACAAGATTTTATAATCTTATATTCAAGTCTTAATCCAATTATTTGGATGTTCAAGTCATGTACAAGATTTTATTGTCTTATACTTCAAGTTACTGTCTCAACTTAAGACATTCAAGACATTCAGGACATTCAAGACATTCAAGACATTCAATACATATACCAGATTTTATCATCTTATATCCAAGTTCTCAATCAATTTCTTTGGATGATTAAACATGTACAAGAGTTAATTATCTTATACTTCAAGTTCAAGCTAGGAAGATGAATTATATATCTTTCACATACTATTTTCCAAATCCTTTTCTTAAGACATTCAAGCTCAAGACATTAGTTGGTGCCCCAAGGTACACAAACGTTAACTTCAAGACACATAAAAGAGTTACTACTCTTATACTCAAGTTATCATTTAATTATAATTTAAGTCCACATTTCATTTGTTCACAAATGGACTATTTTTCAGTACTAGAGTGTTCTACAACACTCATCTAGGCCATCTAGGGTAGTACCCTAAACCTAGACCAAGAATAATTCGAGTTCAAATTAAGTAAATGAGCTATACAACTCATACTTACAAGTTCATAATCCCCTACATAGGATATTCCAGCTCAAGACACTAATTTGGTGCCCTCAAGGTGCACAAACATTAGTTCCAAGACAAGCATAACACATAAGTGCTTGGTCATAGCACTTTCAATACATAAAGAAGAGTTTTTCCATTTATACTCAAGTTCTCATTTTAATTTAATGAGTAATCATGTTCAAGACTCACTTCTGATACCCCTAAGGTGTCAGAACACTTGCTAGGACATCTTATCTTAAGGCTATATGCCTTAGGAGGGATAAGCTTTCAATTTAATTTAGATTTAAAACACTTTGGTTGGAACAGGGGACCGGGCGGGCGCCTAAGGTAGACCGGGCGGCCGCTCATCCAAGCGTTTTTAAAACCAAAACTTCTGGCCAAATGGGCGGGCGCTTGGTGCCTAAGTGGGCGGGCGTCTGGTCCAATTTTTCAGCAAACACCAATTTCTTTCTAGGCCTAAACTTCTCCGTCCCAAGCATAGGAGTAACTTCTACTAACACTTTCTAACATTCAAGAGTGCATTTTAACATGCTCAGAACACTTTTATAGAGATACTTCATTACTTTATCACTGTCCCACAAATAATATAATAATTCTCTTTTATTCCATTTAAATAATTCACCGTCCCAAAAGTATAAGTACAATTTTATAATATACTAATATACCCATTTAGGGATACTTCCATTCATTTCCCCGTACCACAAATAATGGTATAATTTTTTTAATAATATTTAAATCAAGTTAATATTTTACCGTCTCACGAGTAGGAGTATAATTTTCACTATCCTTTTAACAATACCCAGGGACTCAACATGTTCAATTAACATATTTTCATTCAACCCAAGGTGTATTTCCAGTATACGTATACTCCCTTTGTCCCAAATTACAAGTATTACAAAAATTGCTCAAAACATAATTTTAACAAGAACAAGTATCGGGAATAACATATATGCATGTTATTACAAGTAAGGGGGAGCTAATAACTTACCTAGTCCGAAATCAAGTTGACCCAAATTAATTTCTGTTCGGCAGGAAACGCTCTATTCAGCGCCACGAATATTTATCCGGGATCAGAATCACGAACAGAGGGATAATTAAGCTCGAGGAGTCGAGAATAGGAATAATCCTAAACTTAGCTTTTCAAGAACCAAAGAAAGAACGAGAAGAAAGATTTTGGGAATCTTTCTCTGCAAACACAACAAGATATACTTGCCACTTTCAAAGAATGACACCTAGGCCCCTCAAGTTCTAACTTTGACAAAAAGGCCCCTAAACTTTCAACTTTGACATTTAACCACCTTAAATTTCTAAAGTAGTTAAATAATTAACTCAAATAAAATAGCATATAAATATGCTGGTCAAGAATTTAACAAGCAAGTCAAGAATTTAACAAATAAGTCAAATATTTAACGAGATTAAGGATGGGCGTTACAGTTCACCTTTTAAGATCTCATTGTAATATTTCAGCCGTGACAAAGTGTTTAACAAAACAATTATCCATGGTGAATGTTCCCCAACATCATCAATTTAGTTTTCTTAGAGTGCAATGTGGTGTCTTAGAAAATATTGTGTGCACGCAAGGAGAGATAAGAGAGGTTGAGAATAACTTACGGATATGCTGCTTGGTGGAATTGTCGTCGGTGGAGGCCGAGAAACTCGCAGATGCTTCCAAAAGAAACAAACTGAAGAAGAGATATAAGAGAGGTTGAGAACAACTTACCGATATGCTACTTGGTGGAACTGCTGTCGGTGGAGGCCGAGAAACTCGTGAATGCTTCCGAGTCGGAGAACAGAGTGGGCGCCATATTTTGGTGTTTCCCCACTCCACTGGACAACGCTGCACAGTGCTATCGATTTAGGAAAAATACAGGAGAATTGTGGGAGAGTAATTGCATTAGAGAGAGAAAAGTTTGAGAATTGTGAGGTCGAAGTTCTGATTCGTCATTATTCTATAAAGGAGAGAGAGAGTACGTTTGTAAACGCAACGTTACAAAATTTTGTTGGAAATGGGTTTTTGGAAATTAGGTTTGACCTAATTTTGACCCAAATTCAAAGTGGGTTTTATTTTTTAAAAAATGAAAAAAGTTACGAAATTGTAATCTACATTGTGAGTAGATTAAAAAATGCATTTACTTTTTCAAAACCATTGTCGGGTGAATGAGAAATTAATGCTCAAAGTATGTAACTTAGTAATGAGAATTGAAGAGTTTTGCGAATATCGAAAACCATACTCCACATTGCTTAGGAAGTACAAAGTTGGAGAGTATTTAAACGCTTCCACTTGTGTGAGATAACAATCAAGTGTTATCCTCCTATGCAATCCATGGTACATTGGGCCAACCATGCAACCAAGTGAGTAATTGGGCTAGTTTTGGACTAGCTCAAAATCAACTCACGAGGATGGTGGGCACGAGCCCGCGCAAAGGGCGCATTGGGGGGTTTTAGGGCACACTTTGCACCATTGGTCGCTAGAAGATGAGGAGCCTTAAAGTTTTGTCCAGCTCACCCAGCTGGTTGGTTCAACTCTTGGGTCGAAGCGGGTGGTTCAGTGCAGTTCGGATGAAGGTGGTGCAGCTTGGTCCGATTCAGTGATGGAGCGGTTAGGCCGAGGGTCGAAATCTGGTGCGTAGGTTGGTTTAGTGAATGTGGAATGTTCCCGTTCAAGCGGTCGCAGATCAGATCGGTTACGGGCGGAGCACCTGTTCGTATAGGGATGGGGCGGTTTCGCAGAACCTGCTCCCTGCACCATCAGGTGCGATCGGACGACTTAATTCACTTTATCAGAATTATGACTATTCGCATAAAGGTCACCAAAACTCTTCAAAATCGCCCCCTTGCCATTTCAATTCATGCGAAGCATTCTAGCATCAAGCCATCAACGCTTTGTTAAAGAGCATATTGAAGCATTCTCTCCCTCTTCCCAAAATTCTAAACACCCATTGTTTTGCATATTTTCTGATCTAAAGCGCTTTTATATGTAATTATAAAGTTGTTTGATCTTAAAGAAGATTGCCAAGTAACCGTAAGCACTAGAGTGGGGCAAAAACTTCTTGCGAAAATTGTGCCGTACGAGACTCGACTTCTGTTAATTTTGGTTCGCTTTAATTTTTGCATTTTCAAGAAAACCTTTCATTTTTCTTATTTTCGCCAACTAATTTACCTAATTTGTAATCCGTGCGCACAGATGCGTATAAAATATATCCTGCACACAACACACACACACACACACATATATATAACGACATAGTTTTAATTTATCGTTTCGGGATGAGATACGGGTTCAGTAGTTAAATACTAAACCAAAACCTGAATCAAAACTTCGGTTCTAACTAAATTAAGTACTGTACACCAACGGTATCTTCAGTTTCGGTATTTTCAGTTCGTTTTTTTCTTTCCAGTTTTGATACGATTTTAAGTTTTTCTTGCACACCCCGATCAAAATCGAATTTCGAACTGCTCCAACGCTCCTCCCATGTAAAAACCAGCTAACGTTTAGTAAAACATATTGCTACACAATGTAAAACGTGTTGAACGAATATAAAAAAAACGGTGTAAAAATATCTGATACACATTTTTTTTTCTTCATTTTTTACGTTTTACATTTACATTGTTTAAACAACATTACAAAATATTATCTGATTTTTATATGAGAAGAGCGGTTGAGCATAATTTAATTTCGGAAGAGAGGTTCCAGGTGCATCAAAATCAAAATAAATTACTTTTTTTTTTCAAAAGAAAAATCAGTTGCTTTTTTTTTTTTTTTTGAAAACAAATAAGTTACTTTTGACAATTCCAAAAGTAATAGTATAAAAATAATAATGACGTGGCTGAAGCTAATTGGGTGACCTATGTATCACAAAGGTTAATCCAATTTCATTACAAACAGCTGAGAAAATAAACCCTCGAAAAACAAAAAATGAGAGAGAACTGAAGTAACAGAAGAAAAAAACGTAGAGAGAGAAAACGCGCACACAAACAAACACACACCATTTCGGTCACGATCTGTTCTCTCTGTCCCTCAAATTCATCCAATTTAGCCTCACAATCACAACTCTAACCTAGATTGTGTTCAATCCACACTTTTCCAGATCTCGAATTTCCTTTACAGACGTACAATCATGGCGTGTATAAAGGAGGTTAATAGATCGGCATCGGTGGCGTTCTCGCCGGACGCACCGTACCTGGCGGCGGGAACCATGGCCGGGGCGGTAGATATATCATTCAGTTCTTCCGCTAATCTCGAGATCTTTCAACTCGATTTCCAATCAGACGATCGTAAGCTTCCTCTAGCCGGCGCTGTCCCTAGTTCGGAGCCTTTCAATCGGCTTTCTTGGGGGAGGAATCCTTGCGGTGGTTCTGAGGAGTTTTCACTTGGTCTCATTGCCGGTGGCCTTGTCGATGGTAACATCGGGTTATGGAATCCTCGATTGCTTATCGGGTATTGACTGATCTCACTCAATCTTTAGGTCGATGTTTCAACTGCATTGTGTAGTTACGCAAGCAATTGTTCTGCGTTAGTTGAATTTTGTAGTGATTTATTTGGATCGGATGCTCTGTCTGCGATGTCATTTTCATGTCAATTTAGCTTTCTCCTACACACATTACAGTTCTGTAGTCTGGTTCCTCAAGTGATTGAACTTTTCGTGTTTTGCTATGTTTTCCATTTCTAGCTGTTTATCCGGTGTGTTCCAATTGTCTCACACTCTCACTCGGTCCAGGTTCCACTTTCCAATATTAATTAGTTGTAGGCTCCATATGTGATAAAGCTTCTCGGGTATATTGGAGCATTTTCATAAGTATGACCAATTACAAGCACACTAATGTATCCCTTACATAACTAGACTTTTCAAATGTGGAAGGAAACAGGTTTTGGTAGACTCTAGTCATATAGCCCTCTAGCTGTTAACTGCGTGATTCTTTTTCCCCATAATCAGAACCAGTGGCGAAGCCAGAGGTCGAAATTATGATAGTGTTAATTTATCCTAACTTTAAGGGGGTCAAAATTGCAAAATTGATATTTTTAATGGAAAAAATATCATTTTTCTAAATTTATAAGTGGTAAAAATGACCCAACTGCAAAATCAAGGGAGGCAGATGACCCCCATCACCCTAGGGTGGCTTTGCCACTGATCAGAACTAAAATCTTTGATTGGAAATATTAACCAAGGGATAGATGAATTAGCTGAGAACTCCTTGCAGGATTGAGATCAATTTATTTACAAATTTAACTTTTTTCTTTCTCCTAAAATGTGAATGAAGGGAAATGCTGAGAAAATACTTTTGCCCCACTTCTGGGAATCCCAGTTTCAAAGAAATACACACACAATAATAAAGAAAAAGAGGAAAATAAACATCCACATCTAAAACAATACCTGTTGCACACTTGTTTAAAGCTTTATCATATTGTGGAAACACTTTGTTCTCTGCCTGATATTTACTCGTCTGTATTGTTTCTTCTTCTTTTGCTTCTCCCTCCAAATAACTTCTGATTCGGCAACAATTATATATACTCCGTTTGTACGTCCCAAAATGTTCTTCCCACTTTTGTTTGCTGTTACTAGGAAGGAACTTTGAGCAATAATTTTAGGTTGATTTAATTATACTAATGCAAACCCAAAACTTGTTATTGACGCACCATCAACAATACTATCAATAACAAGTTTTAGATTTTCATTATGGTAATTAAATCAATCTAAAATTATTGTTCAAAGTTCATTCGTAGTAACGGCAAAAACAGTGGGAAGATCATTTTGGGGCGGAGGGAGTATTTATATATATGTATATACAAATTTATATATTACTATTATAAATATGAAACCCTTATTTTTGTTATAACTCACTTCAGTTCTGAAGAAAGTGAAGGTGCTCTCGTTCAACAACTTTCAAGGCATAAAGGGCCTGTAAGTTTCCATTTTCTTAATGATTCACTGACCTGCTTAGAACATTACAGAATTATTGTGGTATAAGGTTTTTTTTTTTTTTTTTTCCAGGTTCGTGGTCTGGAGTTTAGCTCTCTTTCACCTAACCTCCTTGCTTCTGGGGCTGATGAAGGAGAAATCTGTATATGGGATATTGCAAATCCAGCAGAACCAACTCATTTTCCTCCCCTCAAGGTAATGTTGTGTCAAATGATGTGCATATTGCGAGATAAACCATTTTTTCTTTGTTCAAATTCCCTACAATATAAGCGACTATCCTGCATTAAGAAGAAAATAGAGGATGCAGTATGAGGGAAGACAATCTTAATTACCAAGGAAAGGAACTAGCTAAGGAAGCTAACCTGATCTTCCCAAGCCATTCACTATAATGGCACAACGTGTGCAAGCGCATGATGGTGCATAATTAAGGAGGATGCCATGTCAGCATCCCATAAAAATTGCTTGTGATTACTTCTTAGCAGGTTGTGAGGGAACCATTATTTATGAACGAAATCTTACTCCTAAAGAATCAGGTTCTTGTTAAATATCACCCTCGTTCTTGGACCTACAAACCACATACCATTACCCTTCTCATCCGTACTGGCTCATTGCGAGTTCCTTGTGATCCCTTAAACCTATTCACAACCATAGTTATTAAAGTCCCAAGGCGCAAAAGGTGTGCCCGGAGCCTAAGTGTGCGCCTAGGCGCGCTTTTGATAACTATGTTGTGTCCCATAGTTATTAAAGGCCCAAGGCGCACCAAGGCGCAAAAGGTGTGCCCGGAGCCTAGGCGCGCCTGGGCTCGTGCCTAGGCGGGCTTTTGATAACTGTGTTCACAACACATTTACTGCAACCTAAGTAGTAAAAGAGAATTAGTCAAAGCGTTTAATGAGAAGTAGATTTTCCCTCTAGCTTTTAGCGCGGGATTAATTCAAGACATATCTTCTATTGAAAGTTTCCCTTGTTGCTGCATTTCAAATTCTTTCATATATATATATACACACATATATACATATATACACACATATATACATATATATACATATATATAC
>JAOWBW010000055.1:2180126-2266770 GCA_026119855.1 Campanula takesimana
TTAAAATTAGTAGCTATCGTTTGGTTGTGTATGTGATTATATTAAAATATCTAAGTATAAACATGATAAAATCTCTCTCTCTCTCTCTCTCTCTCTCCCCCCCCCCTCTCCATATATGTATAGTATATGTGTGCGTAGTATTTTTATCATTCATGTATTTTTATGCGAACTTTTCATTGTGACTTTGAAAACATTTCATATTAAACTCGCACTCTGTATAACATATCACGGTGTGTCTCGCATATAACTAACAAGTCTATGATATGTACATTAATTTATTTGATTGTACGATAGCGCATTACACTAAAAGCGTAAATCCTCATTGTATGTGTGGTTCTCAGTGTGCGCTTGATAACATTAATGCCTAATACCTGAATGTTGGATGCTGAATATAGTTCTAAATGGTTTGGAGCTAGTAGCCTAGTATCTAAATGTTAAATTTCAAATAACTAAGTTTGCTTAATAGCTAAATATGAATAAATGTTGTTTTACTAGTATAATCATCATATAACCTTAAATAGCCTTAAATGTAATAATTGATATGTTTAAAAGATTGGGTTGAATATTTAAAAGAAATTTTAATCTTTGTATGATTTTAAATAACCTTAAATGTAAACATATTCCATTAATTTAATTAGTATAAAAACTAACTTAAGTATTTTTTTTAAAGAAGTAGGTGCAATATTTAGTATTATACTAATTACCTGTTTATATCTTCATTCCCCACTCACTTAATAGTTTCATTAATAACAGTATGCTAGATCACGAAAAATTAGCACCCTAGGCCCAAACAAGAAAGAACCAATAATCCAAGGCAGATATTTTAAAAATAAAATAAAAAGAGAGAGGGAGAGAAAGAGAGAGAGAGAGAGAGAGAGAGCCCAAAGTCAAGCTCGGATCATTAAGACTAGAGTTCGATAACGGCTCGAGCTGCTCGCCAACAGCTGGAAAGTCAATTCCACTCAAGTGCGGATCACCAAGCCTGCTCGAACTTGATAATTTTTAAATGAAATCGAGCTCGAACTTTGAATCTCGTTTGAAGTCGATACATTTACACTTCTACTGGGTGATATCATTTGCTTATGCATTTGTCACATGGACATCATCCTTTTGTGCTTGTATTTGTTAAGTCAGTTTTTTTTGGATATGGAACCTTTTTTCTGTCCAAATAGATGAATTAAGATTATGTAAAACCTCTCTCATTCTCTCTCTCCCACCCTCCCCCAACACGCACACACGTACATTGTGCCAATGGTGCCTTTGTGATTTACTTGTCTATTTTTTGCTGCAGGGTACTGGATCTGCAACACAGGGTGAGATATCATTTTTATCTTGGAACAGAAAGGTTCAACCAATACTGGCATCCACTTCTTTTAATGGGACGACTGGTAAAATACAAAAGCATACAATCTAATTTTTGATAACCTACATTTGGTATTTTTTTTTCTAAATATCTTTTCTGTTTCCAGTGGTTTGGGATCTTAGGAAGCAGAAACCAATAATAAGGTATTCTTTATTTCAGTCAGTTGCAAGAAATGTTTTACATGATGAATTATGAATAACAAAAGAACATGGTTTTTATTTGTCAAGCTAACCGTAAAAAGCAATTGACAGTTTCTCAGATTCAATAAAAAGGCGGTGCTCCGTTTTGCAATGGCACCCTGATTTTGCCACTCAGCTA
This sequence comes from Campanula takesimana, assembly GCA_026119855.1. NCBI lineage: Eukaryota > Viridiplantae > Streptophyta > Magnoliopsida > Asterales > Campanulaceae > Campanula > Campanula takesimana. The sequence goes on from JAOWBW010000055.1 coordinate 2,181,808, forward strand.
ATTGTTGCTTCAGATGATGATAGTTCACCTGCTCTTAGGGTAATTGTTTATGCATAAGTTATGTTTAAGGCTTACTACTGGTGACTGTATTTTTCACGTGATTTACTCATGGCTTATGTTCTCAGATTTGGGATATGCGGAACACAATGTCACCATTAAAAGAGTTAGTTGGGCACAGTAAAGGTATGAACAAGTTTGACATAAGCCTCAACATATACTCCGTCTAGAGCACCTCTTGGGTTTTCAATAAGATTCACCTTCTACTATCTGATTTAGTTAGTTGCATCAAAAGATGTTTTCTTTACTGTTTCTCCTGGGTCCCTCTATTCCTACTTCACACATATATTCAACATGTATTGTAGATGATGTCGGACAGAAACATGAAAAAAATATTACCGATATACCCATCACTCACCAAGAAGGCTAGAGGAAGACAATATCTTCTTTATTGGACTGTTGTCATGGAGTTTCATACATTAATGCTGGTGAATTTTGTTGAGGGTTACATTAATGCGTGGTTCAAGAAATTATATTTTGTCAACTCATGTTTATTATTTTCTTATGAGAAAAAGAAAATCTGGGATCGTTACCTAGATAAGTCCGATGCACAAGCAAGTAACTTGCTGAGATTACTTCTTTCTGGAATGCGGTGAAGGAGGGAGATCCAGTAAGAAAGAGCTGACAGCCAAACATCTACAAAAAAGATCTGCTGGAAAACATTAGAAGGAAATTGCTTCCTATGGATTATTGTTTATTCTTCATTGTCCCCCCCCCCCCCCCCCCCATTTTCTTTGATTTCTATGCTTGAAGGGTTGATTCTATAAACTTAGGATAGCCTTTAGCCTGTATCATTATATACCATCTGTTTATAATGGTACAAGTTTTCTTTGTCTTCATTATTCAACGGCTTAGAATTTATTCCATTGGTAAGTTACTTCATATTTATTTTCAAGATTGTGCTTTTACATATGTGCTCTGCACATCTTAAATCAGGTGTCGTTGCTATGTCATGGTGCCCTAGTGACAGCTCCTATTTGCTGACCTGTGCCAAAGATAATCGCACAATTTGCTGGGATACAGGCTCTGCTGAGGTTCGTAGACCAACATGATATTGCTTTGGCTTTATCCTGTTTTCTTTTCATGGCATCTTCATCAATGTGTAGGGTTGTATAACTCATGTTACTTGATGTTTGATCTTTTGCAGATTGTCTCTGAACTTCCAACTGGAACCAATTGGAATTTTGATGTTCATTGGTATCCAAAGATACCTGGGGTCATATCAGCATCTTCATTTGATGGGAAGATTGGCATTTACAATATTGAGGTTCTTTTTATTGTCTGTAATTTATTTTATTTTATTTTTTATACAGGGTATGGATTCTGTTTCTAACCTGCTCCTTGCTGCAAATTCTTTCTGTTCACTAAACTTAATGGATCTCTGAACATTGATCTCCTCTCTGATGTTTTTACTTTTGCGTAAAGAGTTCTAATAATTGATATCGAGCAACACAATCTGCATCTTTTGATTAGTTAATGACAATGAGGATGTCTGGGCATGTTTGTTTTTCTTACCATTGTCAATATATGTCTAACTCTGCTTCCTTTCAGTCCAGTCGTTGAGAACTATGTTCTTGGCTTCTTTTATGCCACTTGGAATTATTATGTTTTTGGTAACTCAAAGTTAGGAATACTTCATATTTTTTCCCTGTAGACTAGCTTTAGTATATTTTGTAAATACCATTATATCTTTGAATTTATTATGGTTTCTCTTACTCCCTTTATCTTGTAGGCATGCGACCGATATGGCGTTGGAGAGAGTGATTTTGGTGGAGGTAAATATTCCCTAGCTCTTGAAAATTGTCAATTTCTCATAAGCGATTATAGTAATAATGCATAAAGACTGTTGTTAATAATCCTTACAAAAACTGAAATATTTCTTTCTAAACGATTTCCTCTTTTGTTACTACATTAAGTAGCCAGGCCATTAATTGAATTGGGGAGGTTCATGTACTTGTTCCCAAAAAAATAAAAAAAAAAATGTACTTGTTCCCATGTGTGCCAACATCTTAATCTGTCCAAAATTTTGGATATTAAGCCGTATGATACTATTGGAAATTCGCAAGAGCATGTTCGAATGTGACTTAGTGTGTTGGGGCATCTCACATGGACTCCTAGTAACCAAAGTAAGAAACTTGATTCGAGACCCTCAAGAAAGTGGAAGTTCTTAGACTCTGTATCTGGTTTTGAATGTGTTAGTTGCATGAGGTCATATTGAGCTTTTGTCTCCTTTGTTAAACCCTTTGTCGTCGAATGCTTGTAGAATTCTGATTTCAGGTTTTACTTTGGCCATATGCCTATTGAGTTGAGCTGTATTGTAGTTTTTGCTTTCTGTTACTCTTGGGACTTGAATGTATATTGCTGTAGAATTGTGATGTCCGTACTTACTATCTAGATAGGGGAATGCTTTGGAGAACCTACCGAAAAGAGGAAAGTGTGCCTTTTGTACTAGAGATGGAATATTTTATGAATGAGCGATGAGTGATGACTAATGAGCGGAAGATTAGAAGAAGAAGTTAATGCAATAAATCTATTTGTATGGGTCATAGTAATTTATGGGTGCCTTCTTTTGGAGACCCTACTTTTTTTTTTTTTTTAATTGCTCTTTTACTTGTTTAAATCTTGTTTATGGGTCATAGTAATTTATGGAACCTGTCCTATGCAGCAGCACCTTTACGCGCACCAAAATGGTACCAACGTAAAGCAGGCGTTTCTTTTGGTTTTGGAGGCAAGCTTGTTTCTTTTCACTCTACAGGTTCAGCTGGAGCTTCAGAGGTATAGTTTGTGGGTTTTTGTGCTACCTGGTTTACCTTTTAATAATTTTAATATCTTTGTTTCTTCTCTCTTTTCCAGGTTTACGTGCATGACCTTGTTACCGAACACAATTTGGTGAGTAGCTCTTCAGAAATTGAAGCTGCAATGCGAAGTGGAGAAAGATCTTCATTGAGGCTTCTATGTGATAAGAAATCTCAGGAGTCTGAGTATGTTATCTAAGAACAAATAAATCTATTGTCTTCCACCTTCTTTAAGTTATAAACTGTGACATTTCTATATATGTTTTCTTTTGTCTACACAGAGCTGAAGATGACAGAGAAACATGGGGATTCTTGAAGGTTATGTTTGAAGATGATGGAACAGCAAGGACAAAGCTTCTTAACCACCTTGGGTTCAGTTTACCAGCTGAAGTAAATGATACTGTGGAAGGAGACTTGTCTCAGGACATAAGTGCTCTTGGCATTGAAGAAAAGGAAGCAACAAATGAAGGATTAGGGGATAGACATACCACTGCCTACACCTCAGACAACGGGGAAGATTTCTTTAATAATCTTCCTAGTCCCAAAGCTGATACTCCTGTCTCAACCTCTGCCAACAACTTTGTTGCTGAAGTTGTTGCTCCAAGTGGGGAGGATGTGCAACAAGAAATTGATGTTCAAGAGGATGCTGCTGACCTATCATTTGAGGATGCAGTTCAGCGTGCTTTGGTTGTTGGGGATTACAAGGGAGCCGTTACCCATTGCATATCTGCAAATAAAATGGCGGATGCTTTAGTCATTGCACAGGTTGGTGGGGCTTCTTTGTGGGAGAGTACGCGTGATCTTTACCTCAAGCGGAGCCGCTCTCCTTACTTAAAGGTACCAAAGCTTTTTTCCCCCTTCAAAACTTTGGTCTTTTCTACTTCTGGTTATGGACTTTGACTGTACCCTGGAATATTGTGTCGGTTGATCTTTCAGCAGTGGACTCATTTTTAACATTTTGTTTTTTTTACTATTCACAGGTTGTTTCTGCAATGGTGAATAATGATCTTGTGAGTCTCGTAAATATCAGACCTTTGAAATCCTGGAAGGAAACCCTTGCTCTCCTATGCACTGTAAGTTTATAAATCATTATATAATTCTTGTACAGCATTGAGGAGACTTTATAGTATGTTTTTGAGTATTAACTGAGAAAACATATTGTTACCCTGATCCTTACTTGTTTATGTGTGCATGTTTGTCCGTTGCCCTCCCCCTCTCCCTCTCCCTCTCCCTCTCTCTCTGTCTCTTTATCGCCTCTCCATTTTGGGCTTGCTATAGAAAAATGCTGCAAGTTTCTCCACTTTCTGCATGTTATGATGTCTTATGGTACAATATCTTTCCCATGCGTGAGGAATACACCCATCAGTACATACTGCTATTCTTCTGCATCAGTTACTAAATATTGTAGGAACTCACTCTTCTAGTACATACTTGTTTCTCATCATAGTATTACAGTACTCTCTCTGTCCCAGGACCGTCTTTGTGCGACTTACAGTGCCAGTTGAGAAATATCATTTGGTGGAGTTCATCGTGAACACTTTTTCTGGGACTTTTCATATTACTTACTTCCCTCCGTCCTAAATTGAAAGTCCATTTTTGAGTTTAAGGGAGATTTATGAAAAGTAATGTCTCTAGCTTATATAGACACATGCCAGTGATGCCTTCAGTCGCTGAATGACTTGAAGAGAGACTGGTTTGTTGTGATATCTTAGTGTAGTTTTGATGTATTTTTTCATTCTAGACAGACCCCTTGTCCATCCCTTTGTACTGTGAGTTTCATCTATACATTCTTCTTTTCTTATCAATAAAATAATAATTACATGCTCCACTATTAGAAAGTGGCATTTTGGGACTGATAAAAATAGAAACACCACAGTTTTCTGGGACAGAAGGAGAATGTATAAGTTGCTCAGATTATGACACCAGAGATTGCCAGTGTAAAGTTATAATCTTGGCAACTGATTTCACATGTAAATGTTACTTATCTTGCATATAATTGTTCTCATTATGTTTTGATGATAGTTATAAGATGACAATTCATTTACGTCCTTTGTTCACTGGGTGTTCATTGATTTAGTATGTTAATATTTTATCTATTTGGTGAACAGTTTGCACAGAGAGAGGAATGGACTATGCTATGTGATACTCTTGCTGCTAGACTTATGGCTGCCGGTGATACATTAGCTGCAACCATTTGTTATATTTGTGCTGGAAATATTGACAAAACAGTGGAAATCTGGTCAAAGAGTGTGACAACCGAGCAGGAGGGGAAATCATATGTCGATCTTCTTCAGGTATGTATCCTCCTTTCTAAATGAGTATCTAAATTTTGAAATTTATCTGAAAGACGAGTCTATTTGAATATTTTCGTAGGATCTAATGGAGAAAACAGTGGTCCTTGCTTTGGCTACTGGCCAGAAGAGATTTAGTGCATCCTTGTGCAAACTTGTTGAGAAGTATGCTGAAATCTTAGCCAGTCAAGGACTTCTAGCATCAGCAATGGAATATCTCAAACTTGTGGGAACTGAAGAATTGTCTCCCGAACTTATGATCTTACGAGACCGTATCGCTTTGTCTTCTGAACCAGGTATGCATCTCATTTGGAGTCTTATTTTTCTTCTCTATTCCTTTATGTGCCATTTGGATGACCAATACTTGTTTGCTTCTTCTCTTATGTTTACTATAGATCTTTTACATTATAGTGCTGAATCATGCCTTAGTGAATGTTGGATACGTTTTGGTAATTGTTCTCCTCTTCATTAGGGATGGCCAAACGGAACCGGAACCGGAAAAGCACGGAACCGGAGCAAACCGGTGAATAAACCGGAACCGGAGTAACCGGAACCGCCATTCATCCGGGCCGGTTACGGTTCAGATAAATGGCGTACCGGACTGGAACCGGACCGAAAATCCCTTGATTTTCAATAATTTTAAGGGGGGGGGGACCAGAACCGGAACCTAACCGGAACCGGGGTAAGCACGGGCCGGTTCAGGGTCACATATATGCCGAACCGGAACCGGCGGTTCCGAACCGGAACCGGTTTTGGCCATCCATACTCTTCATGTAAGGGTGGTGGGTGGGGGGATGAGGCTCCAGGGTTCTCACATAGATACATTTTTTATGACATATACCCATATGAGTTTTTTGGGTCCTTTTCTTCATACTCCCCCAATCCCGAAATGGTGTTCCCACTTTTTTGTTGTTTGCTTGAATGAAATTTGAGCAATAACTATAGGTTAATTTAATTATTTTAATGAAAATCTTAAAATAGTTATTGATGGTATTTATATTGGTGTATCGAAACAATTTTTTGATTTTCACTAGGATAATTAAGTTAACCGATAATTATTGCTCAAATTTCAGTCAAACAAACTACAAAAAAAGTGGGAACATCATTTCGTGACAGAGGGAGTAACATGCCATTTCTTGTTTCTCATCTCAATATGGTGGTGGATCTTACTTTGATTGGTCATGGAAATTTCTCCCTCGACACTCCAGTACATTCAGTTCTCGGACAAAAGCCTGTGCCCTTAGCAACGCTTTGGGGAAGTTGTATGACCAATGCCCCAGTGACTTTGATTTCTTTGCAAATCTGCTAAAATAAGAATCATCCCTTTCCACATGAGTTAACGGGGCCATTGATTATGATTTCAATAGAAATTGCATTTTTAGGGGGAGGTGCTGGGCCATTGATTAATATTTAAATTAAAAATTGCATTTTTAAAGGTGTGGTGCTTCGTTTTACTGTAGTGACAAGCAAGGTAGAATCTGAAAAGGCACATCCAAAAAGGTCTTATTTGCCAGCCATGACTGTCACGAAATGGTTGACAGTCCTCAAATAAGATTTTCTTGTTTCCTTACTTTTAAGTTTATCCTTGAATTATTATTATTTTCTTTCTTAATATGTGAAATTGTTTGGAATTTTTTATTAACACGTGACTTCGAGATGTCAGAAACTCGATCTCAGTCTCAGTTGTAGAGATTTGTAGTAAGCTCACTTATCTGGTTTCTATATATTTGTTTCGCGAATCCCTAGGGTTTTAATAGAAGACAAATTGACAGGCACATAGTTTCCTCTAGAAATATGAGCCCTCAGTAGGTGTTTGTTCTTGAAATAAGTTATTTTTTTTTTGGAGGAATTGGGGAGGGGGGGGGGATATGTCGACATGACCCATCTCAACAACTTCATGAATAGAATGAGTTCTTCTACCAGTTTATGAGTAGGCAATTCTACCTGATACTCTGTGCCTGCTGATAATTATGTTTGCATGTTCTTCCAGAGAGAGACGTTACCAGCTCTTCAGGTTTTGACATTGCCTCCTCGCAAACAGAAGCTGTATACCACGCCAACCAGACTAATGCCATTGTTGAGCCCCCTCAAAATTATTATCAGGTGCTTTTACGCTGTACTTTTCCATCAATAACAAATGCACCCACATGCACATTGTTTTTGCTGGGTTTGTTGAGCAGCGGAATCTGCTTCCTCCTTTCTTACTTTGTTTAACGATGTGCTGTTTTCTGTGTAGGAGAGCCCTTATCACGATAATTACCAGCAGCCACCTGCTACTTCGTATTCTGCTCCATATCAACCAGCTCCTCAGCCTCCTACGATGTTTGTTCCAACTCCAGCACCTCAAATTTCTCCGGTACATATGCCACTCTCATTCTAACTTAATATTGATGAATTTTTCTTGATATTTTGTTATGCACAAGTGCTGCTTGTTCAATAATCATTTTCAAAGGCTCTTTTGCAGCAATATCTAACGGGTGCCTGATTTTTCTAAGGTTGACATTTTCATTTTCCCTTTTATCCATCATACATTAAGCTTTTGTGGGCTTAGCCCTTCCCTAGACCCCACACACAGTGGGAGCTTTTGTAACACAAGGTTACCCTTTTTATCCATCAAAAAGTACAATAGTACCCTTAAGGTGGATACTTTCTTAAGAAGAGATTGATTGTCCAGTGGCTCTTATCGGTACCCAATTTGCTCTGATATAAATGACGTGAAAGCTGAAATATTATGCAGACTGAAGCTTACTTTTTTGAGTGAGGAGTCCATAGGGTAAAGGAAATGAGAAAACTCCACAAAACGAAAATAAGTTTTATAATTAGAAGGATTGAGTCTTCAGATTGTACCAGTGCCGCAGTGTCTTCAACCTCTATTAGTAGAAAGATGTTTATCACTTAAAATGTCAGAGTATTGTCCGCTTTTGCAGTGATCATAATTTTAAGTTTTATTCTTTTAGGTGAATTTCGCTCCACCTCCCGTCACCACTCAGCCTGCTGCAAGATCCTTCGTTCCAGCTACCCCTCCTGCCTTGAGAAATGTGGAACAATACCAGCAGCACCAGCCAGTGCAACCCCAGCCATCCACACTGCAGTCACAGTTATATCCTGTATGCATATCAAGTTGCTCAACTTTTTACTCCTGCCTAAAATAATTTAGCTACTGATACTATGAATTTTCAGGGAAATGCTAACTCTAATTTCCAAGCTAGACCTTCAGGGCCTGGTCAACTCGGCCCTCTTCCACCTCAGATGACTCCTACTCCTGTGCAGAAGATGTCTCAGGTTGGTGGTCCCAACCCATCATATATGGGATTCGTGCCAGCAAATAATGTTGGAGTGCAAAGAACCGGATCAGGCCCAGTTCAGCCGCAGAGCCCTACGCAGTCAGCTGCTGCTCCTCCACCAACAGTGCTGACAGCTGATACCTCCAGTGTACCTGGTAATATAATTTTCCATTGTTGACGTATACTCCCTCCGTCCCAGCTCGATGTGCACTCTTTTTGTTGGGCAAAAAAAATTAAGGAGTGAATATATATATACTCCCTCCGTCCCAACTGAAACTACACATATTACCTTTTTCGGTGTCCCATTACAAACTACACACTTCCAAAAATGGAAAGTTTATAATACTTCTTTATTTAATGGGACCCTCCTCCCTAGTCACAACACTTTCCTCTCACTATTCCCTACCCAATTTCTCTCTCCTATCCCACTTTTCATACTCACAACACCTACTCCACTAACATTTTTCCTTATTTCTCGTGCTTGCTAAAGTGTGTAGTTTCAATTGGGACGGAGTGTGTGTGTGTGTGTGTGATAAGAGAGAGATGATTTGCAAGTGGGATCCACAATTTAAGTGTGTGAGTATGACAAGTGGGGTAAGTTAAATATAATTATAATGGAAGTTCATTTTAGAAAGTGGGACTTATCAATAACACCCCCCAAATGGGAAAGCGTGCACATTGAGTTCGGACAGAGGGTGTATATTTTATGGGTTCTGCTTACAAGTCCCTTGTCCTTCTGAGTAATTCACTTTATGAAAGTATCTGCATTTAGAATTACTACCAACGTATTCAAAACACTCTCAAATGTATTTTTGTCATTAACTAATGTGGATTGTTTCATGCTATGTATTATCTATACTAAGTGCCATTTGGGCACTGGTTAGGAAGATTCGTACACATTTGTGAGTGAAGTATGTCAATTAGAAACCGTCTATTATTTTTATCAATTGCTATCTTATTCCCCACGTGCCATCTTCTCAATTTATTTCCTCCGGTACAACATTTGTTCTTGTTTGTCACAAAACCTAATGCATAATCTCTACATCCCACTTTAATTTACAAAAATGAGCTTGGGCACAAGAATTAAGGAAAAGGTTGAAAAGGTGATGTGTTGTGAGTGTTGATGGTTGGGTAGGAGAGAGAAAGTGGGGTAGAGAATAGTAAGTGGGTAGTTGTTGTGTGTATGACAAGTGGGTCCCATTATTTGAAAAGTATTAAAAAGTTTCCATTTTAGGATTTTGTAGATTAAAGTGGGACAACCAAAATGGCAATTTTTGTATATTATAGTGGGGCGGAGGGAGTATGTAATATGCGATTAGAGGGAAATGACTTCTTTTGCCCATTCATTGCCAGCTATGGCGTATTGGGTAGGATTCTTTTTTTTGGGGTCGTTTCATGAAGCTTTTGTTTCGTGATGAAGTCTAGAGAGGATATTGGTCAGGCATACTGTAAACTAAATATAACCTGGACCTACATTTTATACCTGCAGCCTCACAAAGACCCGTTATCGCAACTTTGACAAGACTGTTCCACGAGACATCAGAAGCATTGGGAGGCTCACATGCTGCTCCAATCAAGAGGAAGGAAATAGATGACAATTCAAAGAAACTAGGTGCCCTTTTTGCTAAATTAAACAGCAAGGACATAGCCAGTCCGGCTGCTGAGAAGCTTGTTCAGCTCTGCCAAGCTTTGGATAATGGTGATTTTGCTACAGCCCTCAAAATCCAGGTACTTTCTTGAGAGAGAGAGAGAGAGAGAGAGTTTAACTATGGTGGATACCACTGGCGGAGCCACACCTACTGTAATTGGGGCAGCTGCCCTCATTTGATTAAAAAATAAAAATAAAAAATACTAGTAAATTTTATCAGAAATCTCAGGGATTTTAGTGCAATATAATGAAATTATTTCCTCATTTATATAAATAAAAAAAAGCTCATTATGAACTTTTTTGAAGTAACCGTGGCGGATGGATGTGCTATGCTAAATGAAATGCTCATTATTTTTCGTTCATTTTGCAGGTAGATCTTACAACAAGTAGCTGGGATGAGTGCGGCTTCTGGTTAGCTACACTCAAGCGAATGATTAAGACTAGACAGAATGTTAGATGAATGAATTGAAGTCGTCTTATGTTCTAATTAAGCAAGCTAAGCCTTTAGTCTGCAATTCTTTCCTGGTTAAGGGTTCGGTCTGGTTCCCTCTCTTTGTACACAAGAATCATACCTTCAGATTGTGATGGCTGGATTTTAAATATTTCCGACATCTTTTTCTAAACTATTTAAACCAGTTACAGAAGTTAGTTTTCAGGATTATTAAGGACTTTTTTTTTCCATTTCTTTTTGGGTTTGTTCTCTTCATTCTGTATTGAGAATAGATTTGGTTATGAATTAACAGATGGTATAATTTTTGTCTGAATACCAGAATTAAGGTTTTGAGCATTTATTTTTTCTTTATTTTAGCTTGCTCTTATTTTGGTACCTTGTGAGGAACTATTATGTACTAATATCAATGGTTTACTGTGTAAGACTGAACTTTGGCTACTTGATTTTGTTTTAGTTTGGGTTTTACGTGCTGGTGCTAATCTAGTGCAAATTATATCTTAGATCAATAACTACCCATTCTTTTTGTGATCTGTCCCGAAATGATCTTCGTACTTCTTTCGCAGGGAAGGCATTTTGAACAATAAGTTTGGGTTAATTCAATTATTTTAATGAAAATTTAAAAGTTGTTTGTGATAGTATTGTTGAAGGTGTATTAATAACAAGTTATATATGTTTATTAGGACAATTTAGTTAACTTAAAATTATTGCTTAAAGTAATTTTGCAGTAACTAAAAAAAGTATGAAGATAATTTTGGGTTGGAGGGAGGAGGGAGTATATGGCAACTACCATTTAGTCCCTCATCCTAACGAAAATTAACACCTAGGACAAGGAATTTGCAATATTACCACCTAGTCCAAGGGTTAGTAAAAGGACACTCATGCCCTTAATAAATAATGACAAATTACATTAATGCCTCTCCCTCCATCATTTCACTCTCTCTTCAACCACCATGACCACCTTTGACCACCCATCCCAACCACCTCCGGCGACCATTTTCTGGCGACCACCTCCGGCGACCATTTTTCGACGACCACCTCCGGTGACCATTTCCCGGCGACCATTCCCCGGCTACCGCCTCCGTCGACCATTTTCCGGCGACCGCCTCATGCGCCCATTTCCCGGCGACCACCTCCGTCGACCATTTTCCAGCGACCACTTCCGGTGACCATTTTTTCAAGAACAAATTCACAGTTGTTCAAGAACAAGTTCACAGTTGTTCCAGAACAAGTTCACAGTTATTCCAAGAACAAATTCACATTTTTCAAAAAAAAAATATTATAATTTTTTTCAAGAACAAATTCACAGTTGTTCCGAACAAGTTTACAGTTATTCCAAGAACAAATTCACATTTTTCAAAAAAAAAAAAATTACTGTTTTTTTCAAGAACAAGTTCACAGTTGTAAGTTCGTAATTGTAAGATCGCAATTGTAAGTTCACAATTGTAAGTTCGCAATTGTAAGATCGCAATTGTAAGTTCGAAATTGTTCCAATAACAAGTTCACAATTGTAAGTTCGCAATTGTAAGATCGCAATTGTAAGTTCGCAATTGTTCCAATAACAAGTTCGCAATTGTAAGTTCGCAATTGTAAGATCACAATTGTAAGTTCGCAATTGTTCCAATAACAAGTTCGCAATTGTAAGTAAGATCGCAATTGTAAGTTCGCAATTGTTCCAATAACAAGTTCGCAATTGTAAGTTCGCAATTGTAAGTTCACAATTGTAAGTTCGCAATTGTAAGATCGCAATTGTATGCTCGCAATTGTTCCAATAACAAGTTCGCAATTGTAAGTTCGCAATTGTAAGATCGCTATTGTAAGTTCGCAATTGTTCCAATAACAAGTTCGCAATTGTAAGTTCGCAATTGTAAGATCGCAATTGTAAGTTCGCAATTGTAAGATCGCAATTGTAAGTTCGCAATTGTAAGTTCGTAATTGTTCCATAATAAGTTCGCAATTGTAAGTTCGCAATTGTAAGTTCGCAATTGTAAGTTCGCAATTGTAAGATCGCAATTGTAAGTTCGCAATTGTTCCAATAACAAGTTTGCAATTGTATGTTCGCAATTGTAAGTTCACAGTTGTAAGTTCGCAATTGTAAGTTCGCAATTGTAAGATCGCAATTGTAAGTTCGCAATTGCTTCAATAACAAGTTCGCAATTGTAAGTTCGCAGTTGTAAGTTCGCAATTGTAAGATCACAATTGTAAGTTCGCAATTGTAAGTTCACAATTGTAAGTTCGCAATTGTTCCAATAACAAGTTCGCACTTGTTCCAAAAACAAGTTCGCAATTGTAAGTTCGCACTTGTTCCAAGAACAAGTTCACACTTGTCAACTAAACTACGAACACGATCAACTCCGGCGACCAAACAACTGTGAACTAATCAGTAAGTTCACAGTTGTTCAAGTACAATTATTTCTAATATAACTTCACAGTTATTGCAATAACAATTGAGAAAGTTCAATTTTTATTCACAATTAGTTTAAGAACAAGTGAGAATTCACAATTGTTTTAAGAATAAGTGTGAATTCACAATGGTTCCAATAACAACAAAGAAGTTTACAAATTGTTAACGGGTGTTCCAAGAACAAAAAAAATTCATAGTTATTCAAAGAAAAAGCTGTGAACTTTTCAAACCAAATCAATACAATACCAACAATGAATCTTTGGTACACTCAAAACCACCAGTCCACCACCAAGAACAAATTATTTGCACAATTATCACAGAACATAATAAAATATACATAAATCAAATCCATAGATTCCATGAATACAATTTATTAGTTTACCTTTAACAAATCTAATTATTCTGAGAGGAAGGAGTAAAATACTCTAAGAGAGAGAGAGAGAGAGAGATTGCAGTTCAAAGCTTGACACAAAAGTACTTCCATGTCTTCATTCAGAAAGCTTTGATAATATGACTCTGAGATGAGTTTTTTTTTTTTTTTTTTTTTTTTTTTGCTTCACAACATTGATTGAACCATTTGTGTGTCAGTTGACTGGGCCCTCTCCATTGCAACCAAGGTTCTCAATACTCCGCAGTACAGAGCAAAACATAGCCTTGAGCTACATTTTTTTTTTTTTTTGGCATCATGGCTGACTAAAACACGTTGGTCTGATTTCCCCAGATCTGGCCGGAAAGGGGAGGGGTAGAGGGAAAAATCGAGAGTGTGTGAAAGAGAGAGGATAGGAGAATAGATCTGTAGTGGCCAATGTAGGGGAGGTGATGGGGTGCGATGGCCGGATTAGGGCAGATTCGTCGCCGGATTTGTTGCTGTCTTCAGCCCATGGGAAGAACACGATCGGAGGCGGAATAGGTTGGCCGGAGATGGGTGATTGGAAGGGTGGTTGGAGGGGGAAGGATCGCCGGAGGTTCGCCGGAATCGTCACAAAATCTGAAGCGGATTCTTCTCTGTAGGTGGTCGGAATCCACGAGACGAACAAAGGAGTTTCACCATGTTGACGATGAAGAGCTGTAGTGAGAGAGACAGCCAGATCTGTTCAGAATTGGCTCGTCAATGCCATCGGCCTAAGGAAAGAAGACGATCGGAGGCGGAGAAAATTGGCCGGAGATGGGCGATCGGAACGGTGGTCAAAGGGGGAGGGCTCGCCGGAGGTGGGGAAGCTCACTGGAGAAGTGGGGTGGGGGGTCGCCGGAGGCAGGTAGGATAGATAGAAAGAAAACATAGTGAGGGAAAGTAGAGAGAGAAACGGTGTGTGCGCGCGTAGAATTGGGAGGAGAGCGAACATGTTGTTATTTTTATATGTATAAGGGTAGTTTCGGGATTCCAGTATGTTAATGGACCCAGTGGTCAAATATTTGTATCTGTTGGATTAGGTGGTAAATCAAAATATCAGGTTGGATTAGGTGGTAGTTTAGATTAGGATGAGGGACTAGGTGGTCATTTTCTCTTCTTTTTATATGATTTCTCTTATTTTGCCACTACAACCACATGGAAGGAGAATAAGTATACACACATGTAAATGTTTTTATATATATATATATAGTCGTGCTCATGTGAGAACTTAAATATCGTGAGAACCATGAGAACTTGGATACATTAGGTTTTTACCTAATTTATCCAATGATTCACTTGGATACATTAGGGAAAAACTAATGTATCCAATGGTTCACTTGGATACATTGGATACATTACTTGGATACATTAGGTTCTTACCTAATGTATCCAAGTTCTCACGGTTCTCACGATATTTAGGTTCTCATTTGAGCACCTACCTATATATATATATAAATATTTACGTGTATATATATATATATATATATATATATATATATATATATATATATATATGTATATATATATAGCAAATGTTCAGATTATAGATACAATAGCTAATTTTCAAAATACACTAGAATACAGTAGCTATTTAGCTACTTCATCCAAATGCAATATTCAAAATTTAGGTACTGTATCCAAGTGTATCTACTGTATCAATAATATGGACATTTGATTTTGTATTTAATCAAACGGTTATTATTGGTTCTTATTTTGTAACACGACCATATTTAAGATTCTAAACTTTTTTTTTTCTTTTCAATTAAGGACCGGAATTAGTATTCAAACCCTGAATTTATGTGATGGTTAGAATATGATGGAGAGGAGGTGATGGCTTCGCCATTATCAAAAGCATTCAGATCTATCAAACCTCACAATCTTGCTCTTAATCCAAAATCCCCAAATCCCAAATTAGCCCCATCCTCAGTATCGCCGTCGTCCTTGTGCTCTGATCATGGAGAAAATTCAAATTCAAAGTTTCGTTGGTCTGTTTATCTCATCCTCTCCACCAACTCCCCCATCAAGACTTACGTCGGCGTTACCACCAATTTCTCTCGCCGGTATCCCTCCCTCTCTCTCTTACTAATTTTATTTTGTTTTATATAAAAGGAGTTCTAGAAAAGCATATAAATTTCTGGTATGTTTGAAATCTTAATAGTAAGCCATGACATTGGAATTGGAGGAGTTGTTCTTCCAATTCCAAAACCAAAGCTTAGAATTGAGGTTGCCAATCGCAAAACATATCTCTAGTTCAATTTCATGAAATTGACTTGACGTATCAAGAAATAATTGTACATTTTAAGTGTGAAATGTCCCTAAAAAAGAGACCTGTTTCCTTTTATGAAAACTCAGTCTAAATTTATGTTGTACATTTTTTTATTTTGAGATGGATATGAAGTGAGTCGATTCACACAGCTTTGACATAACCTGGAATTACCTTGAAGTTTTAAGTAATGCCACAAATACTTTCTTGAAATGTCAATACGAGAGGCTTATATATGTGACGTTGCATAATGTGCTGGATCGCAAAACCGTCCCTACCTCTCCTTAACACTAGTGGTAGCTTATAGTATATTTTAGGGCTAATAGCACATTACTGCCCTAAAGTTTTACAGGAGTTGCAATGTGAGTCCCAACGTATCAATTTTTGCAATTTCATTCATCATGTTCACACTTTGTGGCAATATGGGGCAATTTTAGACGGTTGTTAAAAAAGTGGATGGAAGTTAACGAAGTGGATGAAAATATTAACGAGCATCTTTGAAAATGACATTGTTCACCCCTATAATTCAATAATTGTTCCTGTGACACCATTCCGTTAATTATATTTGAAACACACAAAAGGGGTTAAATTTTACGATAATTTTATTACTTTAAACATATAATTTCTAATGTAAAATGAGTTTTATTATTTACAATAAAAAACTTATTAAAAATATATACTCCCTCCGTCCCAGCAGAAGTGATACTTATTTCCTTTTTGGTCTGTCCCAGCACAAGTGACACTACCTAATAAAGAAATGTTTTAATATACTCCCTCCGTCCCATAACTATGTGCACAAAATGAGTTTTGCACGAGAATTAAGGGAGGAATCGTAGTGGGTAGTTGTTGTGAGTGTGAAAAGTGAAGTAGGGGAGAGAAATTGGGTAGGGAATAGTAGGTTGATTGGTGTTGTGAGTGTAAAAGTAAAGTATGAGAGAGAATGAGTGGGATCCATAGTAAAAATTCTTTGCCATTTAAGGAAAGTGTGACTTATCAATGGGACACCCAAAATGACAATTTGTGCACATAGTTATGGGACGGAGGGAGTATATATATTCAATGAACCCCACTATTTAACCCCACTCATTCTCTTTCTTCATTTTCCACCACTCATTTTATTCAACCAACACTACTATTTACCCCACTCATTCTCTATCTTCATTTTCTACCACACACCTACTACCTTTTCTTAATCTCCGTGTCCCAAAAGTTGGTGCCACTTCTTCTGGGACGGAGTGAGTATTACTGAAAAGACATGAAAACCCTAATATACAAAAAAAAAGTACTCCTTTATAAAGTTTATACTAAGTTTTCATCTGCATATTATTATATCAAAAGATAAAATAGCTGAAAATAAACATTAATTAATCATTTAGGCAATTTAATGTAATTTGTTATTTAAATAAAAGAGAAAATAGAAATATTCAATGCCAACACAAATGAAAAAGGAAAAAGGCCCAACCATTCCTCCTAAGCGTCCATTTTTCCGATCATTGTCCCCGGCAAACCATTTTTCCCCTTCACTTCCTGCCGCAATCCTACACTTCTACTCTTTTTCAATCCTATCCCTTTCTCCCTCCGACTCTATTCTCCTCTTCATCTCTCCCTCTGTTCCATCCTATTTTTGTAGTTTAGATCTTAATTTCTTCCCCCTCTTTCAGATTTTGTTTGTTTTCCCGTATTTCCATGGAAGGTTGGAATCTCAGGATGATGCTTAGTGACTCCTAAACTAGGGGAGTCTTGTCTGCTTTAGTCATCCAGTCAATCCATGAAACCCTCGATCGTGACGCCGTCTCACTTATTTGCCCGCGGTCAAGACATCGTCTCACTTATTTGCCGGCGGTGTACGACCTTGACGCCCTCACTTGCAAGCACGTAGCTATTGCCCTATGTTACAGTTCCACCCCAATCAGCTATAGATAAGGTTCCCGTTGCTCCAATTCCTCAAGCTGAAACGGAAACCATGCGCTGCCATGTTCAATTTGATTCTTGCAGAGAATTTGTCACGCCTAGGGCTTCTGTTGTAAGGTTACCCCAACTTGATGGTGATGATGGTGTTGTAAATTTGGGTCAGTATATGTGTTGTAATTATAATGAATTGAGTAGTGACAATTGAGAAATGGAATTTCATTTCGTTAGCTTTCATTATTATTGAAACGGAAACAAAGTAACAATTGCTGAATTTTAGAGGTGGGCAATGTTATTTCTTAAAGATGATTGTTAGATTTTCCGTCCATTTCGTTAGCTTTCATCCATGGCCATCCAAAAATGCCTCATAACGCCATAAATTGTGAACATGATGCACTAAATTGCCAAAATTGATACATTGGGACTTGCATTGCAATTCATGTAAAACTTTAGGGCAGTAATGTGCTATTTGCCCTATATTTTATGTATCACCAAGTTCTATTCTGACTATATTCTATATACATTAGGGCAAATTGCAATTCGGTAACTTGTGTTTGTATCACTTTTGCAATTTGGTTCCCGTGTTTGTATTTCTTGCAACCCGATTCTTGTGTTTGTCATTTTGTTGCAAATTGATTTGAAAAACTAACGAAATTGTTAGTTTTTAACGGAAAAAAAGTTATGTGCATATAACACGACCTTTTAAGGGTATAATTGTCATTTCTCAAGTGTATGTGTTATGGCTAGAAGGGTTGAAGGGAATTGCTCCTTTTGGAAGGAGAAAAGCCAGGGATTTGGTATTTATTGTGTGGGAGTTAATTCCACCATTAATAGAGGAATGGTGAGATTGTTGCCGTTTAATGAAGAAGGTGACGATGGACCAGCCGTTATTTACACATAACACACACGTGCTTTGCACCCCTGCGCTTCCGATAACAATTACTCCCTCCGTCCCACCCGAATTAGGATTTTTGGGTTGGACACGGTGATTAAGGAAAAAGTGTTAGTGGAGTAAATGTTGTGAGTATGAAAAGTAAAGTGGGAGAGAGAAAGTGGGGTAGAGAATAATGAGTGGAAAGTTGTTGTGAGTGTGAATGTGAGTCCCATTAAATAAAACACTTCCATTTTTGGGTTGTCCTAATTCGAATGGGACACCCAAAATGGAAATTTGTCCTAATTTGAGTGGGACGGAGGGAATATACCCTTAAAAAAGTGATGTGCTATGTACATGACTGTTTTCCCCTAAAAAAACTAACATTTTGTTAGTTTTTATATCAATTTGCAATAAAATGACAAACACAAGAATCGGGTTGCAACATTTACAAACAAGGAAACCAATTTGCAAAAGTGATACAAACACAGGTTGCCAAATTGCAATTATCCCTATACTTTATTCTATTTTAGAGTTACAATGACAATGCGTTTATATGTTCACGTTACTTTTTTACAGGATATTTTTTCCTACAAAAAAAGGCCATCAACGACTGTCGACTTGGGCGGTCGCGCACCCCATTTATGGGCGGCCGCCCACTTGCCGAATCTGGGTTGCCAAGGTGGGGATTTGGTAGAAATTAAACCCTTCCCTCTCTCTCTCTCAAGAACCCTATCCTTCTCTACCCTCTTTCTCTCTCTAATTTTCGGGTTCCCTCTCCTTACTCTCTACAAATTCTCCCACAAAACATCACCTTCACCATCCCTAACCCCCAAATTCGCCATACCCATCCTTGTTCATCCATAAATCTCTAGATTTAGGCCCAAAAACACCACAAAATCCAAGCTTTGAAGGAGTAGGGGGCTTTTGTCAACAAACAAAGAAAGGTTAAATTGGGCATTATCAAGTGAGAATTTAAGTTATCCATAGAAGGGAAAAGAGTTCGTGTGGGTGAGCTCCATCTTCCTCGGTCAACCTTCTCATCTCTGGCGAATTTCCGTCAAACTCCGGCGACTTTCCGGCGACCAAGTAAGGGTTATTTTGTGTTAAAATTTTCTTGAACAAAAGCATTGTTGTTTGGATTAATTGCGGATTATGGCTAGAGGTCGTGCACCACGACGTGAAGTTGTTCAATCTCCTAATTTTGATCAATCGCGTTTTGTGGGGGAAAAAGCGGAGGACTTTTATAATAAATATTCTCGGAAGCAATGCAATGTGGAGAAAGAATTTAAAAAGAAAGATTTGGGGTTAAATAGTATTTTCACTAGGGTCAAATTAGAGGCAATGATCACAAGTAAAGTCTCACCCTCCCCAAGAAAGACATACTTCAAATTTGAGGGGAGATTTTTCAGCTCAAGAGCTGGAGGGGTTACAATAGAAGGCGCCGACCTCTCATTGAAGTGGCCTAGGGGGTGAAACGGGCAATCACTAGGATGGTGTTCGTCGGCCTTTTCCACAGCCATCAGTTGAACATCCGTATTATCCCTAATTTTCTCACCGCCAATTGACAACAAAGACTCTAACTCCTCACAGTCTCTCTCATGCCACATAACTTCTCTCACACAGTCCTCAATCACATCCACACAATTACAAGACTCATCATCTATGGGACTTTGCATGACATCAAACACAAATATTTCAATTTTTTCATTAGCCACACACATAGACAGAGTTCCATCACCCACATTAATAATAGTGTTGGTAGTAGCCATAAGAGGACGCCCAAGTAATATGGGAGAATCCTGACCATTCCCAACACCATTGACAGTTTCAAGCACAACAAAATCCACATGTATAATCAAATTGGCTACCTATACTAAAACATCCTCCACAATTCCCAATGGCCTCTTGATTGAACGGTCGGCCAGTTGCAAGGTCATTGTGGTGGGTTTTAGCTCAAGGTAAACCCAACTCAAGATACAAATAATGAGGCAACAAATTAATGCTAGCACCAAGATCCAACATTGCCTTCACCTTCCTAGAGTCCCCCATAGAGATAGAAATATTAAAACTTCCAGGGTCCTTCAGTTTAGGTGGGAGGTTCTGTTGTACCACAGCACTAGCATTTTCTCCCATAATCAACTTCTCATCTTTCCCATACTTCGGTTTCCTGGAATTTAGTTCTTTGAATTTTTTTGCGTTAGCCGGAATATTTTTAATCACATTCAGAAGTGGAAGATTAATGTTAACTTTCGAAAACATCTCATACAAATCTGACATCTGTTTATCCAACTTATTTCTCATAAAACGTCCAGGAAGCGGTACAGGAGGTACATATGGCTTGGGGGTGGAAGAATCATTATTAAGAATTTCCCCCATTCCATTAATACTCTTACTAACCACATCATCCAAAAGGATCTTAGAAGATTTAGGAGAAGGTTCAGATTGTACCTCACTACTTACCTGTTTGCCATTTCTGAGAGTCATAATGGCCTTAGCTTGCTCCCTTTGACTTGGGAACGTACCAGTCTTGTGCCCATGAAGCCCTTCTGCAATCTGTCCAATTTGAGTCTCCAGCTTCTTTATGACTGCATCTTGATGCTTCTCTCTCTGCTCCTGCTGCGCCTTCATCTGCTGTTGCTCTTGCCTCATCATCATGATCATATCCTCTATTGATGCTTTAGGTGGATCCACAGTGCCTTGTGGAGGTTACAGAAGCTTTTGCTGCTGATACTGATTTCCTTGGTTACCCCTCCATGACAGATTAGGATGATTCCTCCACTCTGGAGTGTAGGTATTGGAGAAGGGATCACCTTGATTCTGTCTTGGGGGATTACCATGCATAGCTTGTACCTGTTCAAGAGACAATTGCACACTCACTTGACAAACATTAGTAGCATGAGTGTTAGGACCACAATTATCACAGAAATCATTAATAACATTGGCATTTGTGGAAACACCACTAGTGTTCATCTTATCAAATTTCTGATTTAATAGTGCTACCTGTCTAGCAAATTCATCACTACCACTCAACTCATGTACTCCCCTTATTTTACCCCTAGACCCTTTTTGTTGAGAATTAGCTCCCAACATCTCAAACAATTCTTGGGTTTGTGCAGCGGTTTTAGATCTTAGAAAACCACCCGCTGCATTGTCAACCATAGCTTGGTCAACATGATTCAACCCCCCATAAAAAGTCTGATGCAACAATGGTAAAGGGAAATTATGATGGGGACACTGCACTTGAAGCATCTTAAATCTATCCCAAGCCTCATGGAACGGCTCACCTTGCTCTTGCATAAAACCTATGATTTTCTGTCTAAAAGTAGCAAGAGTAGCATGGGGAAAATATTTACCCAAGAAAATATCATGTAACTCATCCCAAGTCCTAATGCTCCTAGGAGGTAACAACATCAACCATGTTTTAGCCGCCCCTTGTAGAGAAAAAGGAAAGCATTTAAGTCTCAATTGTTCATCAGTCACCCCCTCTTTCAAAGGAAACCCTGAAATAGTCATCATATACTCCCTTAGAAAGTTCAAAGAGTCCTCAGCGGGAAGACCCTGGAACTTGGGCAACATATTAAAGTACTGCCGTTAACCTCATGGGCTTTTGCTGCTTCAGTCAGCACAATGCAAGACACAGATGTGTCTACCTTAGGTCGAGCATATTGATTCATAGTAGCATTATCACCCATATCTACTTCTGATTCTTCTCCTTTGGTGGAAGAAGTTTCTGGTTCACTTAAAATTAGCTCTGCCTCGGTGACAGAAGCTTCAGATTCGGACTCACAGATAGAGGGAATGCCCCTATCAAGTTTATCAATATTATCGTTCAAAGGGACCAACTCGGGATCCAATGAACGCCTACCAAACACACCGATTAAATAAAATTGTAAATCACAACAAGTCCCCAGCAACAGCGCCAAAAACTTGATGGAGAAAAATCCCACGTGTAATAAAACCTTACAATTGTACATTGCTACTTCGGTACTTGTATACTTGCAAGGTTTTATTACATATATAACTTTGCTTTGTTATTCCTGAACTTAGTTTATACTGGCTTAACATAGTCGATATCTCCATCAGAGTGTATCTTTAACATTGTAATTTACTCCCTTAGTCCCCATTTAAAGTTCTTTGTTTGACTTTGCATGCTTATTAAGAAACCAAGGTAAAATGGGAGAGTAAGTCAAGTGAGTCGAAAATATAATTGTCCAAAACACTTTTCATAATTCAAGTTGGTAAAAAGGTTAGGTAAGTAGTGGTTTTCTTGTAATTCTACAACTTTATGAGGACAAAGTGGTCCAAAACACTGTTCATAGTTTGCCTTTTAACGAATTAAGCAAAGTAAGAACCTTAAATTGGGATGGATGAGTACCTACTTTGTTCATTATGGTTTGGTCATTCCAATATCATATTCTCATTCCATTCTTTTTTGAGTGTGTGCTATCCGTTTCCCTATCCATCGCAAAACAGAGTGTCAATGTTTTTTTTCAAGTTCTTGTCCCAAATGATTCTCCATTTTTAATCAAGTTACTTAAACTCACATTTGACAACTATCACAGCCCAATGTGTGCTTGCAATATTACAAAGGGGATACAAATGCTAAACCTGTGTATATGCTACTGAATTGCTTAAAGGCTATAAAAAAATTGTCTGTGACACGGTCCTCTTCTTGGCTGGGGGAACTAGGGATAATATTTTTGTAAAAATGTTTTGTACTTTCTTACTTTGGTGTCCATCTTGGGAGCAAACTGAGATGTACTTGATTTTTTCATGTGGTGGTGGAAAGGGTGTCTAGATGCTTTGTTGGTTGGAAATTTGCATGATTCTCGCCAGGAGGATTTATCGCCTTGTTAGAGCTATCTTGTTGAGTATACCACTATATTTCTTCTGTCCATGCAAGATTCCCTTAAGTATGGCTGAGAAAATTTGGATTATGGGTCACATTTTTTATATGGGAAGGGTCAGGAGAGGGTGGGAGAGATTTTTTTTTGGCTGAGGAGAACAAAGTGTGTCTTCCTAAGGATCAGGGTGAAATAGCCATTGGAGACCTGGTCTGTGGGAACACTTCCTTGTAGTTAAATGGTTGTGCCGTTTTCCTGGGGATCAAGGAGCAACATTATATCTGGTATAAAGTAATAAAATGGAAACTTGGCTTGGATCATAATAGGTGGGATGCCGAATATGGGAATTCATTCTTTCACTAAAGCCTTTGGAATTACATTAATCAACGTAAGCATTTGTTTCGTCCATTAACCTGGCTTCATTTGTTTCATTGATCTCACATTCATGATACTCAAGTCTGGGCGTTAATTTTTGCTCAATTGGTCTATCCTATATCCTTAGAGGTTCCATATTTACCAGTTCCATACTGAGTTTGAAAAGCTAAGGTTCCCTTTAGCTTAAAAGCCTTCACTTGGCCATCAATTTCAGCACTAATGACAGTTTGCAAAGGCGTCGATTGAATAAGAAGATTAATCCTAATTGGGGTGTTATTTTTATTTTTAAGAGTTCAGAGCTTGGGCTCGTGGCCATTTGTTCTTCTGTGTGGGGCTGTATGGTTTCCTTAAAAATCATCTATTTGGATTAAGTGGGGAGACTTGGGTTTAGCCCTACTTCTATAGCCTTCTTTTAGTGTCCTTGTTTAAATACTTCTCTTGTCATAAACAATTAGTTACCTCCTAAAGGTCAACTTTCTGTAATTGCTTGCAAAACCATACATTAACACTCATTTTGGGATGGAGGCTGTACTTTATTCATTAGTTGTAGTTTTGCCATTTGTTCTTACGCATACATAACATGCTATCAATTTCAAAACTTACTACTCCCTCCGTCCCAGAGTAAGAGTCCTACTTCCAGAGTAAGAGTCCCTTTCCTAAAATGGCAAATGATGAATAGTATTTTGGACAACTTTGTCCTTCTAATGCTTCTATAGTTACAAAAAAACCAACACTTATTAACTTACTTTTTGCCCACTTGCACTAGAATAGTATTTTGGATAATTATACCCTCAACCCACTTGAAATGTTTTCACATTTTCTATTGTTTCCTTAATAAGCGTGCACAACTAAGGTATGACTTTTACTCTGGGAAGGAGGGAGTAGTATTTATGATGTCGTAACTATGTTTCTGTTTCACTTCTTACTTGTTTTGCAGCCTAAAGCAACACAATGGTGAACTGAAAGGTGGTGCGAAAGCATCCCGGGCAGGAAGGCCATGGGTTTGTGCATGTACTATTCGAGGTTTTAAGGATAAAAACGAAGGTATATTCCCTAGTCTGAATCCGTCCGTTTTGATTATGTAATTGTTGTACTTAATCATTATGCAATACTGACCTGATTGATACTTTACTGAAAGTAATGTAAAGATATTTCTGTCTGTGTATACCTATCACATATATTAAAAGCTCTAGTATGAAGGTTTTCTCAGTTTTTTGAGATAACACATGGCAATGGGAAAGGGAACTATGTGGTTTATGGGAATTTGGCATTTCAACTATTTTTTGATCTCAGTCATATCCTTTTTCCAGTTACCTACTAGTAGTTCAGTATGATACAGCTCAGTTTTTCAAGCCTTATTACCTCCTACTACCTCCGTCCCAGAATGAATGTCCAAACAATTTTCAAATTTACTCTTGATCAAGAGCAAATATGAATTGTTTGGGACATTCATTTTGGGACGGAGGGAGTAAAATGTTTACTCATCATTCAATATGTGTGTGCGCACGCTGCATGTTTCTATAATTAGTTGAAAGAAGTGATTGATTGCCTTTGATGTTTATCTGTTTGCAGCTTGCAAGTTTGAGAGCCAATGGAAAAATTGCTCAAAAAAATTGCCCCGTAAAAAGAAAAACGAGGAGGCGGCGGCGGCAGATAATGGCTCACTTAGGCTATTGCAACACAGACATTCAGCTCTTAATAAAGTCAAAGATTCAACTGATTTTACCCACTTGAAAGTTGTCTGGAAACTGAATCCTTCTTAATTTTACAATCTGTATTTTTAAATTTATTAATTATTTGTAATAATTGAATATATTGTCACCTGATGCATAACACAGAAGTATGGTGAAGTAAATGTTGTATAATAACTTCATGGTTATTGGTCGATCTTGATTGACACAATACCCTGTCTCTTTGGTTTTAGGGAAAATACCCCAAATGATCATTTTTGAATGATCTACTTACCCATAAGTTTCCCTATTAAATTGAAATGCCCGGTAAGCTTCTATGCATTAGTATATCATACTGCATGAAACATGCAGTAGTAAAAGAATATGATACTCATCAATATTACTGAATCCTGCTGCCACCACTAGTCGCCGGCCACCGCCAGTTGCTGGCCGGTTACCACTGCCGCTTGCATGCAGTACTATATTTAGTGTACACTATTATGTAGGGTTAATTGCAATTTAGACCCTGAAGTACCATACCACCCTTCCAAGCGAACCCCGATGTGTTATTTTTGTCAAATCGGGTCTTGATGTTTTTAAAACTCGCCAGTTAAGGCATTTTTGACGGATTTCGTTAGAAACTCAGTTAAAAAGCATGTGCCAAGCACATGACTAACGAAATTGGGTAGTTTGAAGTTGATATTTCTTTAAAGGGGGTCAAATGACATATTTTAAAACTGAGGTGAGAGCTAGACAAAAAAACTCAAATACATTATTTTTCAAAAATAATAATTTTTTTTAAAAAAATAAGTTCATTATCTTCAAAAATTTAACTTTTTTTCTAAATAAAGAAATTCAATAAAATATTTTTTTAGTTCACCAATTTTGTGCAACAAGAAAAACTGAAGAAGTTGGATAAATAGTTTGTTTTATAATTTACGATTTTTCCATTTTATTTTATTTTTACAAATTTTAATGAATGAATTAGTCTATACACTCACGATCGCAGTCGAATTAGGACAAATTTCCACTTTGGGTGTCCTATTGGAATTAGGACAACCCAAAAATGGAAGTGTTTTATTTAATAGGACTCACATTCACACTCACAACAATTTTCCACACATTATTCTCTACCCCACTTTCTCTCTCCTATTTCACTTTTCATACTCACAACACTTACTCCACTAACACTTTTTCCTTAATCCCCGTGCCCAACCCAAAAATCATAATTCGAGTGGGACGTACGGAGTATATTTTTAGTTAACTTGGAAATAATAGTGTATTTAAAGGGTTAAAATAAAATTGCACAATATCTTAAAGTTTTTTTTTAATAAAAAAAGAGATAAAATCATTCCCACCAAATTTCATCTTATGCAAAAAAAAAAAAAAAAAACAAAAAAAAAAAAAAAACAAAACAAAAAAAAAAAACTGCCCACTCTCCATCTTCCATAACTATCCCTTTCCATCCTCCACCACCAACTGCAACCACCTTAACTCCACCAGTTATAACCACCATCACCACCATGGAGCCACTACAACCATCACCACTTTCAAACTCCACAACCCTCCCTTCACCACTCTGAAACTCCATCGCCATACCCACCGCAGCCGACCGATTCCACCACAACACCCACCATAATTGATTTCAAATCTGGGTTCCGACTTTTCGATCATCAGCTACAAACCCCAATCTTTTTTCTTGATTTCTTACCAATTGTGATTCAGAGTTCACAACCCATCATCCCAAATCACTCAATTTCATTCCCACACTTTGAATTTCACTCTTCAATCATGTCGAATCCGCCATTGAAAGCTATAACACTAACCCACGTTCGTTACCAAAAGGGAGACCATCTGGGCAATTTCCTAGCCTGGATCTCCTTAGTTCCCGTCTTCATTAGCCTCTGCGGCTTCTTCTCTCACTTTCTCTTCCGCCGCGAAATTCAACCCATGTTCTTCGCATTAGGCCTCCTAATTTCTCAATCCATTAACGAATTCATCAAGGAATCATTCCAACAAGCCCGCCATGAAACCTGCATCCTCCTCGAAACCTGCGATTCCCATGGGGATTTTCTGAGTTTTGATTTGGGGATTATTTTGAGTTGTTGACTCTGTGTGTGACGGTGGTGATTAGAGGTTGATGGTGTAACGACCCAGATTTTCATAAAGTAGACAAATCCATAAAAACATGGAAATACCAATAGTTATCTTGCAAAATCCCACTTAAACAGCCCAACAGCTAGTCTCAAACCATCAATTCAACAATAAATGCGGAGCGAATTAAATGCTAAGTCTTCAAGCCAGTACAACCACTAGCTAAACAAAATAAACCATAAGGTCTTAATATAACTGACACGGACAGCTTCATCTAACGATCCGTCTACTTCTTTAAGTCGTTACCTGAAAAAGATTATTAGAGAAAGGGTGAGCGAACAATGCTCAGTAAGTTCATACGGACCTCTCCGATAGCTAAGGAGAAGTGACCGAAAGAACGGACTCAATTGATAATTTCAAAGATCAGATATCATTTCAAATACTAACTGCATATAACGAATACAGTTAACTACTCAAAGATTGGTGGTCCTATTTCCATTCCGTCAATTCCAAGTTCCAAACACCTTTTCAGGGTGTCACACCTTTTCAGGGTGTTAAGTGAATAAGAGACCTTACACCTTTTCAGGGTGCTCCCTTATTTAGAGTTATCATGATAATCTAGAGTTCCACAAAGTCTAAGTTACACGTAGTTAACTAGACTTATTTACATTAGTCCGTTTCCTAGGACCGTTTCCACATTAGTCCTTTTCAGGGACTAGTTAGTCCTTTTCAGGGACTATACAGCTACACCTGTTGCAATTAGATATAGCATACTTTCCAAAATAGTGTTCCCTAAACGAGAGCACATACAATTTCAAATGTTCTAAGATTCCCTACGACCAAAACACGTCATAGGTAAGATATACAAAAGACGTTCATCAACGTAGAGTTCAAGTGCTATGGACCATATAACATTCATGAAAGAATTATAGAGTTCCAATGAATAAAGAATTCAAGATACTTAGGAACGTAATCCCTTACCTTGCTAGCGTTGACTTCTAGCGGGTTCTTTGTGTACAATCTACAATCACGCAAAGATACTTCTTTTAGGACAAGAACAATATTTATCCCCGTCCCCAAATTCCTTTTCTAACTTTAACCTTTTGAGTTTATTTCTTAAACTCCTTCTTAAGGTTCTTACTTTAGTTTAGGGTTTATCTTACCCTTCATAACTTTCCCAACATATCTTTAGGTTTACGTAAAAGTCTACTTTCAATCCATGTGTCTTAAGTTGACTTTATTTTATGAAAACACTATTCCAGCGTTGACTTTACTATTCCCAGCATTGACTTTACTATTCCCAGCATTGACTTTACTATTCCCAGCATTGACTTTTACTATTCCAGCATTGACTTTACACGCACAGAAAACACCTTGAAAACACACACACAAAACCCTAATTCCCAAACCCTAATTTTGATACACACACACAACACACACATACACACACACACGGCACACACACACTGCACACACTTGCACACACACAAACACACTTGCATGAACACACACACACTCACACACATGCACGGACACCCACACGCCGCCAGCCGCCAGCCCGCCGCCGCCAGACGCCGCCGTGCATGTCCATACTATTCCCAACTTTCTCCGTTAAAAAAGGTTTTCAAAGATTAACATTAAACCCTAGTTTTATCAATTTAGGGTTAGGGTTCTAAGTTTGATTCAAAATTCCTAGGTGATACCCATCCCAAGAATTAAAGCTTAGAGTACGAGGGAATTACCTTCGAAGGGAAAAAAGATTGGATCTTCTTCTTCCTCCTCTCTTTCTCCTTCTTTCTCCTTCTTCTCCCTCTCTCGGTTCTCTCTCTCTCTCCGCCTCCTCTCTCTCTTTTCCTTAGGGTT
Organism: Campanula takesimana; assembly: GCA_026119855.1. Lineage (NCBI taxonomy): Eukaryota > Viridiplantae > Streptophyta > Magnoliopsida > Asterales > Campanulaceae > Campanula > Campanula takesimana. The sequence continues at coordinate 2,211,017 of JAOWBW010000055.1, forward strand.
TTTGTATGACACAAAATAATAGGGAGAGGGTTTAAAGAGGGTTTAAATACTTAGGGTTTTCCTTTCCCCTTCCAAAAAGGTTTCCTAAGGTTGACTAGATTGGGCCCCTCTTATTAGCCCAATTCATTAACTACTTAATGGACCCGATCACAACATTTAATATAAAAGCAAAATAATAGTAATAATGGGCCAAAAGGCCGGTTATTACACTCTTCACTCCTTAAAAGGGTTTGGTCCTCCAAACTAAACGTACCTTAAGCAGCGAATAACTCAGGGTATGCTTCTCACATCTCACTCTCGAGCTCCCACGTCGCTTCCCTTTCTGAGTGATTGCTCCATTGAACTTTTACGTAAGGAATCACCCTTCTTCTCAGGGTTTGATCCTTGCGATCCACTATCCTTACCGGTGCTTCGTCATAGCTCAGGTCGGCACGCATCGTCAGTTGCTTGTACTCAATTGCATGGCTTGGGTCAGGAATATACTTCCTCAGCATAGATACATGAAACACGTTATGAACTCCTGCTAAAACAGGTGGTAAGGCTAACTTGTATGCCACGGTCCCAACTCGTTCTAAGATTTCAAATGGTCCCACATATCTCGGACTCAGCTTCCCACGGATTCCGAATCTCATCACCCCCTTGGTTGGCGAAATCTTCAAAAAAACATGGTCGCCCAGTTGGAACTCTAAATCGCGTCTACGATGATCAGCATACGATTTCTGTCAGCTTTGCGCGGTTAATAGCCATTTCCTAATCTGTAGAACCTTGTCGGCCGTCACTTGCACAAGTTCTGGTCCGGTTATCTTTCTCTCACCAACTTCGTCCCAACACGTCGGTGATCTACACTTCCTCCCATACAACGCTTCGTACAGTGCCATACCATTGCTAGCATGAAAACTATTATTATAAGCGAATTCTACTAACGGCAAGTGTTCATCCCAAGTCCCCTGCCAATCTAATGACGTGGCTCTCAACATATCCTCCAGCGTTTGAATAGTTCTTTCTGATTGTCCATCGGTCTGCGGATGAAAGGCTGTACTCATTGTTAACTCGGTACCCAAAGCTCTTTGCAGACTCTTCCAAAATTTTGATGTAAACCTAGCGTCTCTGTCGGACACAATCGAGACTGGTATTCCATGCAATTACAATCTCATCTATGTAGAGCTTTGCTAACTTTTCCAAGGAATCATTTACCTTAATTGCCAGAAAATGTGCAGATTTTGTGACTATCACCCATATTGCGTTATACCCTTTCAGCGTCCTTGGCAAACCCACTACTAAATCCATCGCGATATGCTCCCACTTCCATTCGGGAATAGGCAGTGACTGAAGAAATCCTGCCGGTCTCTGGTGTTCACTTTTTACTTGCTGGCATACTAAACATCTTGAAACAAACTCAGCTACTTCTCCCTTCATATTATTCCACCAGAATGATTCCCTTAGATTCCTATACATCTTTGTGTTCCCAGGGTGTACAGAAAATCTCGAACAATGGGCTTCTTTCAAAATTTCCCTCTTGATATCCTCATTATCAGGTACACATACTCTAGACTGATACCTCAGGATTCCATCTTCTCCTACACGAAATTCCTTCGCCTTCCCATTAGCTATACTTTCAGTACCTTCCTTAATTCTTCGTCTCCTCCTTGAGCTTCTTTAATCCTATCCATAAGTGTTGGCTGAACGCTCATTTGTTCCAAATACCCTTTAACTTCAACCTCCAGGTTAGTAATCTCCATGCGATCCCAGATACTCTTCTCCTTAGAAACCAGTGTTGCTAACGTCCCACTATTCTTTCTGCTCAACGCGTCTGCTACCCTATTGGCCTTACCAAGGTGATATAAGATCGTACAATCATAGTCCTTTAGCAATTCTAACCATCTCCTCTGTCTCATGTTGAGTTCTTTCTGCGTAAAGATATACTTAAGGATCTTATGATCCGTGAAAATCTTACATGTAACCCCATACAAGTAATGTCTCCAAATCTTCAGGGCAAATACCACGGCTGCTAATTTTAAGTCGTGTGTAGGGTAATTCTTCTCATGGTTTTTCAACTGTCTGGATGCATAAACTATCACCTTATCATTTTGCATTAATACGCAACTTAATCCTTTAAGTGAAGCATCGCTATAAACCACGAATCCTTCGGTGCCTGATGGTAGTGCAAGAACTGGTGCAGATACCAAACGTCGTTTTAATTCCTCGAAACTTGTCTCACATTCATCAGTCCAAACGAACTTGGCTCCTTTCTGCGTCAACTTGGTTAGTGGTAAGGACAACTTAGAGAATCCTTCCACGAATCTCCTATAATAACCTGCTAGTCCCAAGAAACTCCTTATCTCACTTACTGTAGTTGGTCTCTCCCAATTTACAATAGCCTCTATTTTTGTTGGATCCACAGCGATCCCATCTTTCGACACTACATGCCCTAGGAATGCCACTTCCTCTAACCAAAATTCACATTTCTTAAATTTGGCATACAACTTTTGTTCCCGTAGGATTTGTAATACTAACCTCAAATGTTCCTCCTCCTTAGTCTTTGAGTTTACCAAAATATCATCGATGAATACAATCACACACGTATCTAAGAACTCTTGAAATATTCTATTCATCAGTTCCATAAACGCTGCCGGTGCGTTAGTCAACCCAAACGACATCACCACAAATTCATAATGACCATATCTAGTTCTAAAAGCCGTTTTTGCTATATCTTCCTTCTTTACCCTTAGCTGGTGATAACCAGATCTCAAATCTATCTTGGAGAAGTAACATGCTCCACGAAGCTGATCAAACAAGTCGTCAATCCTCGGCAACGGATACTGGTTCCTTACCGTCACACGATTCAATTCCCTATAGTCGATTCACAACCTCATCGTTCCATCCTTCTTCTTCACGAATAGAACCGGTGCGCCCCATGGCGAAACACTTGGTCGAATCAATCCTTTATCCAGCAATTCTTGTAGTTGCTCCTTCAATTCCTTTAGTTCTAGGGGAGCCATTCTATACGGTGCCCTCGATATTGGTGTAGTTTCCGGTACCAAATCGATGGAAAACTCAACTTCTCTTTCAGGCGGTACTCCAGGCAAGTCTTCTGGAAATACATCCTTGAAGTCCTTGATTACTGAGAGCGACTCTATAGTTACCTCCCTTGCATCGGTGGTATTCACATACGCCAGAAATCCTCCACATCCCTTTCTTAGCATCCTACGTGCCTTCATAACTGAAATGATGTTCGAGGGGGTCTTAAGTCTCGTACCTCTAAAGCAACACTCTTCTCCAGATGGTAGCTTGAACTTAACTCCTTTCTAAAGCAATCTATATGAGCATGATAAGCTGCTAACCAATCCATCCCTAAGATCACGTCAAACTCATCCATCTTCAAACTGATAAGGTCGACTTCGAATTTCCTACCGTTCAATTCTACAGGGCATCCCTTATATACTGAAGTAATAGAAATCGAGTCTTTAGTCAACGTATCTACTACTAACGAATGCTCTAGCACTTCAGGGACCAATTTCATTTTATTTGCTAGATGAGTGCTTATCACAGAATGAGTAGCACCAGAATCAATCAATGCACGAACATTACGGGAGTAGAGTTGTATCGTACCTGCCACGAAATCGTTAGTGGCGTGTGCATCCTTAGCTGTCATAGTGAAGACACGTCCATTACCTCCACCTTTTCCTTTATTGTCGTCCTTTGCTCCTTTGGCCTTGTTGTCCCTCCTTGGTTCCGGGTACTTCCAATGGGGATGTCCCATCTTGTCACAATTGTAGCATTTCTTCTCCTTGTACCAGCACCCTTCAGTTTTATGCCTCCCGTCACATACTTGGCATTTCACATCTGAGCCTTGCCCTTTGGCATCCTCTCTTTTTCCATCTCTACGGCTTCCTTGACCTTTATTAGGGTACTTGTTAGCCGTACCATCTTTCTCACGATCATCACTCGTCTTGCGCTTGTTATCCTCATTCTTATTCCAGCTTCCTTTGGTAGGTTCCTTTTCAGTCGTCTTCTTCCTTTCATCCTTCTTGTTCCGATAATTGTCCGCTTCAGTTTCCACGATCTTAGCTCGGTCCAACACCTGATCATACGTTGGCAACATCAGTGGGGTAATTTGTAGCGGATTCGGTCACTCAGACCAAGTTCGAACTTCCGAGCCTTTTGCTTATCATTATCGAAGAACGCCGGAGCAAACTCTAGCAATTCTGTGAACTTCTCGCAATACTCGTCCACAGTCATCCTTCCTTGGGTTAGAGTCATGAATTCTGTCACCTTAGCATTTCGAACGCTCATTGAATAATACTTTGCATAGAAAATGCGCTTGAATCCATCCCAAGTAAGCGCAGTCACCACGAGCCGTAGCAGCTCTCTTCTCTCCTTCCCACCATTTCAGGGCTTGTCCCTTAAGCATGAATGTGGTGAACACCACCTTCCTTTCTGGAGTACAATCCAGAGTTTCAAAACTTTCTCCATGTCTTTCACCCAGTCTTCTGGTTTCTCATTCTTAGAGCCAGAAAATGACTCCGGATTCCGTTTCTGAAAGAGTTCTAGCGGATCCCTCATAGGAACTTGTGGGTTCTGCTGTGGTTGAGTTATTGCCGTCATAACTTGCCCGATACCGGCCACGGTTTGATTCAGTGTTCTAAACAAATTTGATATATCAGGGTCAACTCGTCCCTCGGCGTTAGCGTTTCGTCCGGATCCTCTTCCAGCCACCTGAACAAGGTTATTCTTAAGTTAATATCGTAGGGGAGAATGCATTACTTACATTACACATGCATGGCTACTATGTCTAAATAATATCATACATAGGGTCGTCCCCAAAAGATAAAGTTTCCACATTAATTCCAGGTTCTAGCCATTTACTAGGCTACATTCATTCATTAGAGGTCAATTCACTAGACCTATTACCATACACAATTGGCCATCAAATCATGCCAATTACTTCTACAGTTAACTACTACTATGAAGTCATTCACAGTTTTGTTTCAGTCATTCCACTAGACCAAAACTATTTCCACTTGGCCGTTTTCATGAGCCATACTTTCTAATTAAGGTCTTTTCTCGACCTACACTTCTTGTTCTACTAGATCACATTCCATAATTAGACATAACGGATAACAAAGGTCAATTACTAATGAATAACTTCAATACTTTTATTAAATGAAACTTCTAAAATCCAATAGTTAAGAAAGAAAAATTCCAACTAAACTTCTAACTATAACTACTTACTAATACTATGAAAGAAATAAAAGAATATCCAACTTCTACTTTTTCTTCAAAGGTTCGCATTTTTCCTTGGTCTTCCCCTAGGTCTTCCACTAGGGACCTTGGGTGCCTTCTTCGAACCTCTGGGCCTTCCTCTAGGCCTACGAACAGGTACCTCCACTATCTCTTCATCATCCTCAACAAGCATTGGGGCAGCTTCATTACCCTCCATGTTAACCTCCATTTCCTCGGCTTCTTCCTCGACTACCACATGTTCCTCAATTAGCTTTCCTGCCCTCTTTCTACTCTCTTCCATTAAAGTTGCTGCCATCTGTGGGTCTACTTCCTTCAATGCAAAGTAGTAGCTTCGCACATCTTCACATAATATGTCAGCCCACTCTCTAAATCCCATTAGCTCTTCCTTTCTTTCCTTTAATTCCTTGCTAGTGTCTCTTAGTGCTCCTTCTGCAAGCAGTCACTTGTTCAAGGTAATCCTTCCCTTAGCTTGTTCCTTCTTCAGAGTCTTATTCAACTTCCTTATCCGAAGAGAGTACCTCTTAACCACTTTGGTCACGTTCTTGCCTATCGAAATCATCTTCAAGTTCTTCTCAATTCCGTTCATGACCTACAACCATGACATTACCACAATTAGTGACCATAATCTTAAAGATACGAATGATTTACCAAAACATCTTTTAAACACCCACAAAATGCATCAATGTAATACTTAAGGTTCACTCCTAAGTATTTCTTAGGATTCCTAAATTGATTCCAGATTCTTTCCCAAAATAGAAGGTTCCCAATTTAGAAAGTTTCCCAAAATAGAAAGCTCCCTTAAATAGAATGTTTCCTAAAATGGAAAATTCCACCTTAAGCAATCTTAGTACTCCTAGAATGCTCAATCAAGCCTATTCAATATCAGAGTTTCCCTATCCCTTTAGTTCTAAAACCTTAGCTCTGATACCAACTGTAACGACCCAGATTTTCATAAAGTAGACAAATCCATAAAAACATGGAAATACCAATAGTTATCTTGCAAAATCCCACTTAAACAGCCCAACGGCTAGTCTCAAACCATCAATTCAACAATAAATGCGGAAGCGAATTAAATGCTAAGTTTTCAAGCCAGTACAACCACTAGCTAAACAAAATAAACCATAAGGTCTTAATATAACTGACACGGACAGCTTCATCTAACGATCCGTCTACTTCTTTAAGTCGTTACCTGAAAAAGATTATTAGAGAAAGGGTGAGCGAACAATGCTCAGTAAGTTCATACGGACCTCTCCGATAGCTAAGGAGAAGTGACCGAAAGAACGGACTCAATTGATAATTTCAAAGATCGAATATCATTTCAAATACTAACTGCATATAACGAATACAGTTAACTACTCAAAGATTGGTGGCCTATTTCCATTCCGTCAATTCCAAGTTCCAAACACCTTTTCAGGGTGTCACACCTTTTCAGGGTGTTAAGTGAATAAGAGACCTTACACCTTTTCAGGGTGCTCCCTTATTTAGAGTTATCATGATAATCTAGAGTTCCACAAAGTCTAAGTTACACGTAGTTAACTAGACTTATTTACATTAGTCTGTTTCCTAGGACCGTTTCCACATTAGTCCTTTTCAGGGACTAGTTAGTCCTTTTCAGGGACTGTACAGCTACACCTGTTGCAATTAGATATAGCATACTTTCCAAAATAGTGTTCCCTAAACGAGAGCACATACAATTTCAAATGTTCTAAGATTCCCTACGACCAAAACACGTCATAGGTAAGATATATAAAAGACGTTCATCAACGTAGAGTTCAAGCGCTATGGACCATATAACATTCATGAAAGAATTATAGAGTTCCAATGAATAAAGAATTCAAGATACTTAGGAACATAATCCCTTACCTTGCTAGCGTTGACTTCTAGCGGGTTCTTTGCGTACAATCTACAATCACGCAAAGATACTTCTTTTAGGACAAGAACAATATTTATCCCCGTCCCCAAATTCCTTTTCTAACTTTAACCTTTTGAGTTTATTTCTTAAACTCCTTCTTAAGGTTCTTACTTTAGTTTAGGGTTTATCTTACCCTTCATAACTTTCCCAACATATCTTTAGGTTTACGTAAAAGTCTACTTCCAATCCATGTGTCTTAAGTTGACTTTATTTTATGAAAACACTATTCACAACGTTGACTTTACTATTCCCAGCATTGACTTTACTATTCCCACCATTGACTTTACTATTCCATCATTGACTTTTACTATTCCAGCATTGACTTTTACTATTCCAGCATTGACTTTACACGCACAGAAAACACCTTGAAAACACACACACAAAACCCTAATTCCCAAACCCTAATTTTGATACACACACACAACACACACATACACACACACACGGCACACACACACTGCACACACTTGCACACACACAAACACACTTGCATGAACACACACACACTCACACACATGCACGGACACCCACACGCCGACAGACGCCAGCCGCCGCCGCCGCCGCCAGCCGCCGTGCATGTCCATACTATTCCCAACTTTCTCCGTTAAAAAAGGTTTTCAAAGATTAACATTAAACCCTAGTTTTATCAATTTAGGGTTAGGGTTCTAAGTTTGATTCAAAAATCCTAGCTGATACCCATCCCAAGAATTAAAGCTTAGAGTACGAGGGAATTACCTTCGAAGGGAAAAAAGATTGGATCTTCTTCTTCCTCCTCTCTTTCTCCTTCTTCTTCCTCTCTCGGTTCTCTCTCTCTCTCCGCCTCCTCTCTCTCTTTTCCTTAGGGTTTTTGTTTGACACAAAATAATAGGGAGAGGGTTTAAATACTTAGGGTTTTCCTTTCCCCTTCCAAAAAGGTTTCCTAAGGTTGACTAGATTGGGCCCATCTTATTAGCCCAATTCATTAACTACTTAATGAACCCGATCACAACATTTAATATAAAAGCAAAATAATAGTAATAATGGGCCAAAAGGCCGGTTATTACAGATGGTGGAGGTGAACGCTGGAGGTGATCGACGGTGGCTGCCGGAGATCGCCGGGATGATGACCGGTGGTATCTCAGATTTAGAGAGAATAGGGGTGTGAGTGTGTGTGTGGGTGTGAGAGAGAGACAGGAGGAAGATGAAGTAGGATATAAATTTAGTTTTTTTTTTTTATTTTCATGCCCTCCTTTTGAAAATATGTCAGTCTACCCCCTTAAAAATTATTGACAATTGAAACTACCCAATTTCGTTAGTCATGTGCTTGGCACATGCTTTTTAACTGAGTTTCTAACGAAATCCGTCAAAAAGGCCTTAACTGGCGAGTTTTAAAAACATCAAGACCCGATTTGACAAAAATAACACATCGGGGTTCGCTTGGAAGGGTGGTATGGTACTTCAGGGTCTAAATTGCAATTAACCCTATTATGTAATGTAGTGCAATTGCTGAATAATATAGCATAAATAATACACCATGTTCTGAGGAACTTATGGGGAGGGAACTTATCGGGCTTTGTCCTTTAGTTTTATTAAGTCTATCATCAGGTTTTAATCCTTTTTCTACAACTTTGAAGTTATTTAAATCAAGAAACACTTGTGAAGAAAAATCAATATACAAGAAGAAGTGGTGGTCTCTTGTGACAACACCTAGATCCGTCTTATAGAAGAGATGGGTCGACCCATGACCCGTGTACAACATTCTCCGCGAAGCGTAGGATCCCAACCCATTCTCCACTCAAAATTTGCCACGTGGCAGCGACCCATTGGCCCTTTTTTTCAGGGAAAAAAATCCCTTTTTTTTTCTTTTCATTTTTATATTTTTTTGACTGTTTTTTTCGTTTGCCAAAAGTAATACTTAGTATAACTAAATGTAACAATTGTGTTACTTATAAAGTAATATTGTTTATAAGTAAACGTAACACCAGTTTTACAAAAAAAAAAACTCATTTTACTCATCTTTCAACTGTAATACTAACTATAAATACGTGTAACACTAACAATAACTAAATGTGATTATTGTTATACTGAAATGTAGTAGTGTTTTTCTATTTTTATATTTTTTTTTTTTTTTTTTAGTATTTTGATAAAAAAAATTGAAAGAAAGTAACATTTGGAAAATAACAACTTATATACATGAATGTAATTATTTGTACAAGTAAATGTAACACTTTAGTAGATGATATTCTATAGATTGTAATACTTTTACATGTATCATGATAAATATAACCCATTGTAACTTATTATTTGAAAACATATGGATATACTATAATACAAGTAAACGTAATTGTTTTACAATGTTATTATACAAGTAAAATGTAGCATTCGCTTATAAATATTGTTGCTTTTTTTATTTTCACATTGTTACTAACACAAGTGTTTTTAGTTCTAAAGTGTAAATGGCTGAACTATTACTTTTCTATACATGTGTTATAATTATGTATAAACACTGTTACATATAAGTAACACGTTCGGTACATTTTAGTTATAATAAGTATTACTTTTGGCAAATGAAGAAACATAAAAAAAAACACTGTTACTTTTCTATGTATATGTATTACTTTTATGTATACAAACTGACACATATAAGTAACACGTTTGTTACATTTAGTTATAGTAACTACAGTAGAAACTCTTTAAATTAATACTTGATAAATTAATAAGAGACTTTGACCAATAAGTCCCTCACCCAAATGAAAACGATCAATAAGGATAGACATTTTGAAAACTTACCAAAAAGTCCCTGGACATTTCACTGGACCAAATTGCCCCCCACTTCCTCCCTGACGCGCGCGATAACAGCCAGCGCTAAGCGCATACGGCAGGTGCGTTTTCCCTCTCTCCCTCACTCTCTCTGCCTCTTTCTCTCTCTTCTATTTTTTTTCTATCCAAAATTATAAAATGCAATATCTCAAAATTTAAGAATCGAAAAAATAATCTAAAACCAACGTTTTTAATCGTATCGTCAAGATGAATAAAACTAGTACACTCAATACATAATTCAAATTTTAGAAATAAAAATTTCAATTTTCACTTGTAAAATTATGAGAAAAGCATTTTTCATTCTCAACTGATTTCACAGTTGTGTGATTTTTTTCATTTTTCACTTGTAAATTATTTCTCGACTGTGAAATGTGATTTCACAGTTGTGTGATTTTTCATTTTTCACTTGTAAAATCATTTCTCAACTGTGAATGTGATTTCACAGTTATGTGATTTCACATTTGTGTGATTTAACAGTTGTGTGATTTCATAGTTATGTGATTTCACAATTGTGTGATTCTCTATGTCTTAAAAAAATGATAAATCAATTTATCATTATTGATACTCAATTTGTTCATAATTGATTAACAAAACCGAGACATTCATTTCACAGTTGTTCACACATAAATTGAATACAATAACTAGAACATTCATTTCACAGTTGTTCACACATGAGTTTGAGTTTAATAAATGTGACATTCATTTCACAGTTGTATCAATTTTTTCATTTTTCACTTGTAAAATATTTTCTCAACTGATTTCACTGTTGTGTCATTTTTTTATTTTTCATTTGTAAAATCATTTTCTTAACTGATTTCACAGTTGTGTGATTACACAAAAAAAACATTTATCAGTTCTTTAAAGTTAAGAAAAATTAGTAACCACATCTTTATATAAGAAATCGATAACTCAATTTCTCAATTATTTAAAATTTCACACTTGTTCAAATAAAAAATATTTTAAGTTTTGAACATCTGAATATGCGTCTGGGTAATTCATTAGATTGTCGATTCATAATTTCTTCTAAGATATTAGATATGGTTGAATATTTTAAAGTTTGCATATCGTTTATAAATCATATTTGTTTCAAAAATACATTAAATATAGTTATTTTTGTGTACAATGAATTCAGTTTTATTATTAACTTTCAATACTTTTCAACTTATTATGTACATATAATGAATTTATTATATATATATATATATATATATATATATATATATATATATATATGAAATTTGTTATAAATTAATAATTATAGATTTATCGATAAATTAATAACTCTATAAATTAAAAAAAAAATCACTGGTCCTAACATTATTAATTTATGGAGTTTTTACTGTATTACCTTTGGCAAACCGAAAAAATACCAAAAGAAAGCTTAAAAAAGCTATTAAAAAAAAAGCATTCCCCCCCCCGGGTCATGGGTCAAAAATGACCCGTCTCTACTATGAGACAGGTCATGGTGTTCTCATACAAGTTTTTGTCATACAAGAATACAAACACATTTCGAAAGTTGTAAAACGCAGGAAAAAAAAAAAAAAAACCACCTTTCATCCATGTGAATTTTCCCCTTCACTTCGCCGTTTCAACTAGACTCATGCTCGTTTGGTAGCCTGATTAGAGCTTAGAGCTGGATATGATTATTAGTCCAATAATCTTGGTGTTTGGTAGACTAAATGCAATCCGATTAATAATCCTATGTACAATTCGAATAAGATTCTTATCCAATCTTATCCCCTCTAACCCCCTTCATATCTACCCATAAAAAAGGTGGTGTAATTAATCTCCCGATTAATAATCTTCCAACTATTAATACGGGCTAATCCTATCAGGCTACCAAACGAGCCCTATACAGTTTCATAAACTTTTTATTTTCATTTGATTGAAAACTCCAAAGTCAATATTCGTTTTATTTTGGGTCCCTTTTAATGTTAGCAAAATTTAGGTCCTTTGAACAATATGTAATACAACATATATCATCATTTATAAAGAAAACGTTGGTTCTGCATCAATAAAGGCTTGATACATATTCTTAACAAAAATGGTTTTATCATAATTAAATTTCACATTACGGCCTATCTACTTTAATAATACTAAAGCTATTACAAATATCTTTCAAATATCGAATAGAAACTACTCCCTCCGTTTCATGTGAATTGAGACTAAAAAAAAGGCACAATAATTAAGAGAAAGTAGTGAATGTGTGGTGGAAAATGAAGAGAGAGAATGAGTGGGGTAAATAGTAGTGTTGGCTGGATATGTTAAGATTAATTCTGACGTTTCATTACAAAAAAGCCAAAGTAGGATTGGGTATGGCCATGTTCTGCGAAATGAAGAAGGGACTGTTATGGCAGCCAAGGCTCATTGCATGCATGGACTGGTACATGTGGCTGAAGGTGAAGCCTTTGCTTTATATTATTCCATGCAGTGGGCAACCCATTTAGAGCATGAACGAGTGGTGTTTGAGATAGATTCTAAAGTGGTGTATGATATGTGAGACCGAGCATCACAGACCGGACCGGACCCGGTTCAAAGTCAGTACAAGCGAGTTCGACTACACCGAACCGGATAAGCCCGCAAGCGAGCAAGCCCGAGAACCCCGGGCTTCCTGACGGCCATGACCAAGATGGCTCTGCCTCCCGCTATCCTAAGGGTCCCGTGTTGATCACTCAACCCCCTGCCCGGAGCCCGCAGTATCCAGCTGTCACAAACGTACAACTGACGTTACCTGTTCGTACCTGACATACCATAACGGTTGGTGGTGGAACCATGATTCCCTGACAACACGCCACGTTCTCAGCCACTCCCCTGGCCGAACCAATGAGGACCTGCCGCGTGTCTATCCGGTACGAGGGCGGTTAGTACCTTAAACCTACCTCCTCCTTCTACTCATATAAATACTCCTATCCGCCCCCAAGGGCCAGGTACGTGCTCTATCCTATTCACACACACAAGGTCTTCATTGAACCTTCTACTTAGGTTTTCCTCAGAGATCTTACTCTCACACCCGAGGGCCTAAGCCGGATTCCAACCCGGCCTTGGTCTTAACGGTGTCCTTGTCTGTGTTGTGATCAGGATCAAGAGACAGCTAAATTGGAGTTCTATCTCCGTGACCCCAGATTCTCAGGGCGTCATCAGTTGTTCCTTTGCCGGGAATCGAAAATCTTCCCAGTGCAATCTTCTTGTTTCGTTTGCTTTTCCAATCTAATTCATTTCAAATCCTCATCTAGCTCTTCCGTCTTTCACGGTTCTAAAAGGGTATTCCGTCCTTTCTGTTGATTCTAGACATACAAAATCTTCACAGTGACTGGGAAAGAAATCGTGAACCCAAATGCTAGCCCTTCGGGACAAGCTCCCCAGGGATCAGTCTTCGCCAGATTGGGAAATAAGACTCTTAGCGGCAACTCCTATACCCCCTCTCAACGGGCAAGGAGAGAGGCGGATCTGAGAGATCGTATAGAAACCTCTAAAGCTCTCAAGACTAAAAAAACTCCCGTCACTCCCCTCACTCCTGATCAAATCCAAAAGAAAATCCAGATCCTGACAGACAGGCAGAATCTGGTAGCGGTAGGGCTACAGTTGAATCTAGCCCTGGAGGAGCTGTTTAATGCCGAGGCCAATGCTGGAAGCCCTCCTGAAAAATCAAAAACCCATGATCTGACAAGCTCTAAAAGCAGGGCCAGTAGGATTATAGGAGGGAAAAGGCGGACAATCCTCGTGGACGATGACGAGGAGAGGGGAGAAGAAGAAGGGGAGAGTGAGGAAGGAGAATCACAGCCCAGAAAGACTAGAGGCCAATCTAAAGGAAAGGCAGTTGTTAAAAACGGCGATAAAATTACAGAAACAGTTAAAAAGGGCTAAAACGGGGGACATAATGGATCAAAAGTTCCAAAGAATGATCGCGGAGCTATGGGAGTCCAAGCAAAACGTAACAAAGTGCGTTGGACCCATGGACGCTTTCGCATCATGGATCAATGATTCCCCAATCCAAAGAGGAAAGGTGCCCACGCTGGACGCGTATGACGGCTCATCTAATTCAAAAAGCCATGTTGGGCGATTTGAAGGGCATATGGCTCTGTTTTCAACAGACGAGGCCGTGAAGTGCAAAGCTCTCGTCTCCACTTTTAAAGGGAAGGCGTTGGGATGGTTATTAGCCCATAAACCGCGCTCTATCTGTAGCTATGAGCAATTGAGGACTTCATTCTTGAACTCGTTCGCGGACGCTAGGGAGGCCGCGATACCAAAATCGGACCTGTGCGGCGTTAAGCAATATCCCGGGGAGAACACGAAAGCATACATCACTCGGTTCCGAAAAATGACCGAGCAGATTGTGGATTTAACAAAGAACGACATCGAACTATGCTTCCTAGGGGGATTAACATCCCACACTTTGAGACAGGAGTTTGCTTGCCGAAAACCCGAGGGGACAAAAGAGATGTATAACAGGGCCATCGCTATGGCCGGAGTAGAACCCGCATTTATGGCTGACGCCCGCAGGAGCGTGAGGGAAAGAATGGAGCCCGCTCATGATCCCCATCAACACTCAGGCTATACGGGAAACAATGGTGGCCGAGGTAGAGGCAGACCAAGGGGCATGCCCAATTTTAAAAGAGGCGACGACAGTGCTTTCACCCCTTTGATCGCACCAAGAAATGAGATCTTGCGGGCAGAAGCCTTACCTCCTCCACCTCCACTGGAGAGGAAGCCTTACGAAGCGAACAAAAAGAAATGGTGTGGATACCATGAAAGCCACGGGCATACTACGGATGACTGTTTCCAGTTAAAGAAAATAATACAACAGAAGGTGGAGGCCGGGGAATTGAAGAAATGGATCACGGGGTCCAGCAGTAAAGGTGAAGCCCCGCGGGGAAATGTTCAATACGTCAGAGACAATGATGTAGATGGGGAAGGACGTTATGACATTCAGTACATAGGCGAGGAAGCCCCAAGCAACACCCAGCTTTCCATCCAGATCAGACGGCTGGAAAAAGTATTCTTGATACCCACTTACCTGCCCGAGCAGGAGGAAGTGATCGGTTTCAAAAGATTGAATTGGCATCCACCCTTTTCCATTCAACACAACCATTAACGATCAAAATGGCTATAGGAAGGGCGGACATTGGAAGAGTCCTCATCTATACCGGGGCTTCACGGGATATATTGTACTTTCACTGCCTGGAAGAAATGGGAATGTCCGAGGCGCACTTAACTCCGTACGCGGGTTTGTTAGAAGGGTTCACAAACCACACCGTCTATGCCAAGGGGACAATTGACTTCGAAGTAACCATTGGGGAAAGGTCGTTTGAGAAAACAGCCCGCGTTACGTTTATGGTGATCGATCTGAAATCCCAATACAACGCGATACTGGGCGTAACCGCACAAGCTGCCCTTGGAATAGTGGCCTCGATCCCTCACCAAAAAATCAAGTTCAGCACCCCTGCGGGGACCGCGTGCATTGAGAATAAACCCGAGCTCTTCCTCAAAGTAATAGAGAGGAAGAGGAAGGAAAGCGCAGCGAAGCAAAAGCTGGGAAGCCCGAGGGAGGCAAAAAAGGCTAAGGCAAGTGAAAAGGAGGTCGTAGACGCGGCCATGATCGGGACGTTGTCTTTCCACTCAACAAGAGCAGAATTCAAGCGGAGCAGGAGAGCCTGCCGTATAGCCGCGGAAACCGAGCACATTAATATTGCAATTGATTCGCTGCATGACCGAGAAGTTACAGATATTCGCCCCAATGATGCTTTGGAAGATGTGGTTATAAATCCGGCATACCCCGAGCAGACAATAAAGGTCGGGCTAGAGATCCCCACGGAGGAAAGGAAGGTTCTGATAGAATTGTTGAGAGGAAGTCTGGACGTGTTCGCCTGGACTGTAGAAGATATGGAGGGGATAAGCAGAGAGGTGATCGAGTACGAACTGAATATCGATCCCACATTCACCAGGGTACTTCAAAAAGAAAGATATTTTTCCCCAGAGAAGAAGGCCGCGATCAAGGTCGAGGTTGATAAATTGCTGAAAGCAAAGATCATAAGCCCGATCAAATACCCGGTGTGGTTAGCCAACGTAGTAATGGTGACCAAAGCAAATGTGAAATGGAGGATGTGCATAGATTTTACGGATCTAAATAAGGCCTGTCCCAAAGACTGTTATCCCCTCCCCCGGATCGACCAGTTGGTAGACTCTATCACCGGGCATAGGATATTGAGCTTTATAGATGCATACTCGGGCTACCATCAAATCAAAATGAAGGAGGATGATGTTCCGTCCTGCGCCTTTTACGGTGCGGGCAAAACTTACACTTTTAACAACATGCCGTTCGGTCTCAAGAACGCGGGCGGTACATATCAAAGAATGGTGGGAATCGTCTTCGACGATCAGTTGGGCCGAAACCTGGAAGCATACATCGATGATATGGTTATCAAGACCAAGGAAACCTCTCATGATGTAGCAGAAACCTTCACCAGCCTCCGAAGAAACAATATGAAGCTTAACCCATCCAAATGCGCCTTTGGAGTAAAGGCAGGAAAGTTTTTGGGCTTCATGGTGAACCAGAGAGGGATAGAGGTAAACCCGGAGAAAATCATGGCGTTGATAAATATGCAACCCCCCAGATGTGTTAAGGAAGTACAGAAGCTGAATGGCCGCATCACGGCCCTAGGGAGGTTCATCGCCAAGTCAGCAGAAAAATGCCTACCTTTCTTTAACACTTTAAAAGGAGGAAGAAAGGAAGGTTTTGAATGGAACGAGGACTGCCGGAATGCTTTTGAGCAAATAAAAGCCTACCTGGGAAAGCCGCCGCTGTTGAGCAGCCCTGTTTTGGGTGAAGAACTCTATGTTTTCCTGGTCGCAATAGATCACGCAGTGGCCGCGGTTCTGGTAAGGGAAGAAGGCGACCTTCAGAAGCCCGTGTATTATGTCTCCAAGACAATATCCGCAGTAGAAGGACGCTACTTGAACATTGAAAAGCTGGCTTTCGCCCTGCTTATAGCCGCACGGAAGCTGCGGGCATATTCATCGCCCACCCTATCACGGTCTATTCGGATACCCCGCTAAAGAAAGTGCTCCATAAGCCCGAATCCTCGGGGAGAATGCTGTCATGGTCTATAGAGCTGACTGAGTTTCAGATTACTTACTCCCCGCGAAAGACCATCAAAGCACAAGCACTGGCGGACTTTGTGGTAGAAACCACGTTTGAAGCAAAGGAAAGCGAAGCGGACAAAATCCAGCCCGCTAAAGCAAAGAAAAAGCGGGGCAAGAAGGCCATAGATGATGGGGAAAGACCGGAGAATTGTTGGTCGCTAAGTGTTGACGGATCCTCAGGAAAAACTGTTAGTGGCGCCGGAATCCTATTGATCGCCCCAGAAGGTCAATGGTTTAAACGAGCTTTGAGGTTTAAATTCGCGGTCTCCAACAACCAAGCCGAATACGAGGCATTGATAGCGGGCTTGGAATTATCCCGGGAGATGAAGGTATCCAAGTTGATCGTGAAGAGCGACTCACAGCTAGTGGTAAATCAGGTCAAAGGGGAATATGAGACAAATCACCCGGTGTTGCTCAAATACAAGGAACTCGCAGCAAACCTGTTAAAGGAATTCGAGTATCACGAGCTAACCCAAATTAACCGGGCTGAAAATTCCGAGGCGGACTTGCTTTCAAGAATCACTAACGAAGACATTGCAAAGCTTATTGTGTACTGCTGGATAGAATTCACGGAGCGCCCGGCCATTGACAGGACAGAGATCCACCAAATAGGGGAGCCCGAGAAGGATTGGGTGGACGAGACTAAGGAATACATCGAAAAGAAATCCTTCCCAACGATCCGGATCGAGCAAAAGTTTTGAGGAGACAGGCCGCTAGATACACGGTCATTGACGACGTTCTTTATCGAAGGTCTTTTACCAAACCCCTACTGAGGTGTGTGAAATCCGAGACCATCACCAACTTGTTATACGAAGTTCATGAGGGCGTATGTAGAGGGCATCCCGGAGCCCGGACACTATCCGATAAAATCAGATTCCTCGGGTATTACTGGCCGACAATGAAAAGAGATGCAGAGGAATATGTTCGCAAATGTGATCAATGCCAGAGGTTCGCCAACATTCCAAGACAGCCATCCACGGAGCAAAGCTTGGTCGTCCCAACTTGGGCATTCGATATGTGGGGGATTGATCTGATTGGGCCTTACCCCAAAGCGCCCGGGGGAGCACAAATGGTAGTGGTGGCAGTAAATTACTTCACAAAATGGGTAGAAGCAAAAGCCCTGGCCAGTACCACCGAAGCAAACATCATCAAATTTGTCCACGACCATATATACTGTCGCTTTGGTTTGCCGCGGGCTATCGTTTCCGATCATGGACCTCAATTTCAAAGCAAGTTTACGGCGGAATGTAAAAGACTAAACGTAGAACATCGGCAATCCTCCGTCGCAAGACCGTAGGGAAATGGACAGGCCGAGGCCGCAAATAAGTTGCTCATGACCGCCTTACACAAAAATTTAAAGGGAAGGAGTGGTCGCTGGATAGAAGAGCTCAGTACTGCCCTGTGGGTTGTCCGCACCACTACGAGAAACTCAACTGGAGAAACCCCTTTATCTTTGACATATGGGTCGGACGCAGTCGCGCCCGTGGAGGCAGCTTTACCCACCTACAGGGTGGCCCATTTTGATGAAACAAAGAATGAGGAAGCCCGAAGAAACGACTTAGACTCTCTTGAAGAAAAACGGTTGCAAGCACGGGCAAAAATGGTCAATTACAAACAAAAAGCAAAGGCTCATCACGACAAGAGAGTAAACAAGAGGTCATTCGCCGTAGGGGACTGGGTATTAAGGAAAGTCGAAGTCACGGGAAGACCGCCCGAATACAACAAGCTCGCACCCAATTGGGAGGGGCCATATCAGATAGCCCGCATAATCAAGGAAGGGACTTACAGACTCCTCACCAAAGAAGGGAAGGACTTAAAGAATGCTTGGCACAGCGACCACTTGAAGAAGTACTACCCTTAAAAGTTGTATTCCCCCTTTTATTAGAAATCTGCCTGTCTTCTATTTTCTGCATTGTAATTTTGATGTACGGCTCTATGAGCGGAAAAAAGATGAAAGATCAATAATATTATGTTTGTCCCATTGAAACGAAAGATCATAGATAGATACCGAAAAGTAAAGCATGTACTCGGCAAGGTATGACAAAGTGCCAAACCACCAAGGCCCCGCGCCTAAAAATACCGTTGCATGAATCTTCATGCACGATGCGCGGTCATACGCCCTCGAGCTAGACCATAAGCCCGTCAAGGGAAATACCGTTGCATGAATCTTCATGCACGATGCGCGGTCATATGCCCTCGAGCTAGACCGTAAGCCCGTCAAGGGAAATACCGTTGCATGAATCTTCATGCACGATGCACGGTCATACGCCCTCGACTGTAAGTCCGCCAAGGGAAATAATGATGAATACCAGACATAAAAAGTTCAAGGCACACTTACATTAATCAGGCAAAAGGGGCCCCGCAATAGCCTGGGGCCATAGCCTTGAAAAACAAAGAAGAAATACAAAACAAGGTGATCAAGGAAAAACAATGAATGCTTGGCAATTCCAAGGCAACCAGCAAAAGGGCAATAAAGTACAACGGAAGAAAATATCAGGGAGATATGGGGATCAAAAGAAGAACAAATAGATACATAACAAAATCAGGTCAAAATAGAATCAAGTGTTCAAATTCATGAAATCTAGGACTATTACAAAAGGTCCCAGGACGCAGCCCGGTCTGATCTTCAACTGGCCGGAGGAGGATTGACTTCTACTTCTGGAACAGAATCAGAGGCATTATGGTCAGCTGCAGAACGAGCCAGAGCTTCAGAGGCTTCGGCTAGAGCAGAGGCAAAAGTTGAAAAAGGGAGAACAATACCTTCGACGAAGGGGCCGTTGGGGCTAAAGACCTTCTCCAGAGCTGCGGCCAGAGACAAGGCGGATTCATCACCTGTAAACCGCAAATCATCTATCATTTTGATCAAGGGTTGAACGGTTACAGGTGAAACCGGAGGCAAAGCATTCCGAACCGACTCGGGCAGGGCCTCAAGCTGATGATCGGCAAAGGGCACTAAGGAATGACCATTAAAGCATTCCAGATCCGTGGCCACGATAAAATAAATGATAGTGATCTCTTGAGCAGTGTATTTCCCCGTGGCCGCAAGATTCTAGGCAATAGTGTGCACCGCCTGCTCATACTGCTCGTTGTCCGTGATGGATATTTTCTCGGAGTACTCAGCGGACTCTTTGAATTCAGCAACCGCCTTGCCCCTCTCCTCTTCCAAGACCCGCTCTCGCTCATTTTCATAGCGCATTTGATCAAGAAGTTTACCGTCCAGCTCATCCACTCTGTTGGACAGCTCCTCGGATTTCTTCCTTTCCGCTTCTAAAGACCTCAGGAGCTCAGCATTGCGAGCATCAACACTCGCCTTCTCGGCCTCAGCCCGCTCTTTGGCTTCTCGAGCAACTGCCAGATCACTGCTCAATGTAGACACCTCCTTGGCCGCGCTAATGACCTGCGCGTCTTTGCTCTTCAGCTCCTTGCCAGCGCTCTCCACAGCCTTGGTCAACTTATGGATCTCCTCCCTCGCCGCCATCAGCTCAGTATTCCTCGCCGCGATCACGGCGGCGTCATCCTCATGTTGAGTCCGCAGATAGATAACCTCGTTGGCAATCTGCAAATAACAAATATGACTATACTACGGGGCAGAAAGAAGCACGATATGTAATCCAAGTCAAAGACGAACCTCGGTCAAACACAGGCCCACATTGCCCGCGGCGGCGATGGGATTCGAAGCAGCCAAAACCTTCTGTTGATAATCAGGAAAATAGAGGCGGTGCATCAGCCCGTCACCAACATAAGCGTTAGCGCTTCGGCGACTATAGAGATCCACCCCATAAACCTCTGGGGCCTTGGCTATCTTGAGCCCGAACTCCCGGGCGCGCTCTCTATCCTCAATTGACTCTACCGGATACAAATTGGAGCACAGGGTCCCACTCGAAGGAGATAAAACCGTAAAGTCGCCAGAGGAAGAGCCAACCTTTTGATATTTATCCCTCTGAGGGGACGTTGGATCCCCGATAGCGGATCGTTTCTTTGTTGGCTCGGGAACAGATAGACCTATGCCAGGAGCCTGAGAAGAGTGGCCGGTTCCGATCACAGTTTTACCGCGGCCAGCGCCTAGACGAGGATTCGGAGGCAGATTTCGGGTCAGTTGCGGCTGAGAAACCACCGCTCTGGGTTTATCAACCTTGTCCATAACAGGGATCTTGACCCCAGGAGCCTCCATCTTTTTCATAGCATCGGCTCTCCTTTGTTTTTCAAGGGCTGCGGCTTTCCTGGCCGCGATCTTAATTTCTGCTGCGGTCTTGGGAGGCATCGTGTCAGTCGGATCTGCGAACAAGAACAGCAGTCAGATAGATGAAACAGAGCGAAAAAGACAGGAAAAATAGTATGAAAGGGTACAATAAAAGAGACCGAGTAAACCAGGGTCTGGACACGTCTCCCCCGAATTACAAGCAGAGCAATCAGAAAGGAAAGCAAATGGTTGATGAACTTTCCAATCAGGGTCTCGCAACAAAGGGGCCATGTTAGCCCTAGGCTCGGGACCAGAAGCGCGCCTCGGGGACACCCCAGCGAAGGTCAGAAGCTCTTCATCGCTAATAATCGCTGAGACATCGTAAAATTGAGGAGTCTCCATCACCGACTGATCATCCAGGGTGACCATCTTCGTAAACCGAGCAAGATAAGCCTCCATCGCCGCGCTCAGATCTCGGCCTTCTTCCGGGTCGGGAAAATTTTGGCGGGACATCGAGATCGGTACTAGATTGTCAGGATGAGGGAATGGCCAGCCTAACCGATTCTGAATAATGAAAGGGTATCTTTGCCATTGATCGAACTTATTGGTAGCAGCGGGAAATATTTTCTCAGACCGCGGTTTGGTCTTCAAGCTCAAGCAGCCCGCAGTAACTTGATGGGTAAAATAAATATGAAGCGTGGACAAAGAGGGCTCGTACCCCAGCACACGACTTACGACTATAAAAGACACCAGATAACGAATGGCATTCAGGGTCAGGTCCATAGGGAGGCAATGGGTGAACTCAAGAAATTCACAAATAAATGGGTCCAAAGGAAGGCGCAGACCATTTTCGAACTGAACCGGATAGAATATGCAGGCAAGGTTCTCGGCCCGGATCAAGGGAGGAGTCATTGATTTACCGCCCATAAGAGACTCATATTCAATAAGACCATGGACAAGATAGACTTTGGAGTCGACACGAAACTGCGATAAATACTCATCATCGGCATCCTCCCCGCTCTCGTCCCTCAGACCCGCACCAGAGGAAGACGCACCTGCTTGACTGGTCCTCCTGTTATCAGGGCCCTCAGGAAAGGAATCTACGATCCTAACAGGGGAGCGGAGCAAGTTGACCTTGCGGGCAGTATCAGGGGCCAACCTCTCCAGTTGCCCGCGTGAGTCCGATTGAGTGTCTGAAGAACCACCTCCCTCGACATCACGGGCAGGTTCATCCAATAAGAATTCATCGCCATCATCAGCCCGCTCTGAAGCATCCCCGCTGCTGGTTACCTCAATCACCCCAGCATCCATAGAAATGTCGCGGTCATGGCCCTGAACGGGCAATCCGTCATGCAGAGGGGTATCCAACCAAGATTGAGCATCAGATCCGCTCGCAGACACGCGGTCTCCACCTAACCTCACCAACCTTCTAGTATTACCGGCCATATCTACATTATCGGGGAATCGAGTTAAAACCGCTTTCACAAAAACCCCTAACTTTTCCTCGCCCCGTAGGACCCTCATTCTCCCCGAATCAAAATGGACTGAGGGACCTGTCTCCCACAGCAGGGGTAGGATCCAAGAGTCCCAATCATAAACTATCCCTATGGTCCTGAAAGCCTCCAAGGAAAGCCTTTTCCAGGCATTTATCAGGTACCGGTAAATCCCTCCCGTTCGTCGACAACAACCAAAAAGGTCCGGACGAAGCATTCTCCCCAGGTCCAATTCATCCATAACCACAGTCAGAGGTCTTTTCAACAAAACTTTATAAAATCAAAGATGGACCCAAGATTCCTAAGAAAGAGGCAAGTCAACCGGTTAGAAATCGAAAACTCGGTGGTTAAAAGTGAAAAACTTGGTTCGTGATGTTAGAAGTTTTGAAGACACAGCGTTTTAAGATTCTGCCCCCCGATGAATGGTGGAAAGGACCAAAGTCGGAAAGTTAGCAATCAGAAGTCAAGCGACGAAAATAAAAATGGGAAGCACTACCTGTTAATTGATCGAGTGAAGGAAATAGAAGAAGCAAATCGTCGTCGTTATCAGCAGTGATTCTTCCGAAAGCAATAACCAAAGATTAAAAGTGCCGAAGGTTTTTGAATAAGCCAACTAGGGTTATTTATACCCCCAGAATGGGTCGGGTTTTGTCCAAGATCCGGAACGACCCGGCATACACCCGGAAAATGAAGAGGCGGGAATCAGCTTTTTTTGAATTCCAATGACGGTTCGCATTTAATGAGCGTGCTCCTTGTCATATCAAGGACCTGACAGCTACGTCACTAGCCTGACTCGAGGGGCCCACTGTCCTATCGTCAACCACCATCGTGAGACTCCCGTCCCATGATATTCCGTGCCCGTATTTACTACAGTTTGCCCGGACCGAGCCATGGAAATGTAACTCCTCGCGTCGCTCATAAATAAGCTGACCCTTGGAGTTAGGGGACACTGATGAGACCGAGCATCACAGACCGGACCGGACCCGGTTCAAAGTCAGTACAAGCGAGTTCGACTACACCGAACCGGATAAGCCCGCAAGCGAGCAAGCCCGAGAACCCCGGGCTTCCTGACGGCCATGACCAAGATGGCTCTGCCTCCCGCTATCCTAAGGGTCCCGTGTTGATCACTCAACCCCCTGCCCGGAGCCCGCAGTAACCAGCTGTCACAAACGTACAACTGACGTTACCTGTTCGTACCTGACATACCATAACGGTTGGTGGTGGAACCATGATTCCCTGACAACACGCCACGTTCTCAGCCACTCCCCTGGCCGAACCAATGAGGACCTGCCGCGTGTCTATCCGGTACGAGGGCGGTTAGTACCTTAAACCTACCTCCTCCTTCTACTCATATAAATACTCCTATCCGCCCCCAAGGGCCAGGTACGTGCTTTATCCTATTCACACACACAAGGTCTTCATTGAACCTTCTACTTAGGTTTTCCTCAGAGATCTTACTCTCACACCCGAGGGCCTAAGCCGGATTCCAAACCGGCCTTGGTCTTAACGGTGTCCTTGTCTGTGTTGTGATCAGGATCAAGAGACAGCTAAATTGGAGTTCTATCTCCGTGACCCCAGATTCTCAGGGCGTCATCATGATAGGTTTCATTCTACTGTCTTAGGCCTTTCGGAGTTGGATGTAATTGTTGATTTATGTAAGGCTTTTCTTCTACATCGCCCTTTTTATGAACTCCGATTGGTATGTCGTAAAGCCAATTCTATGGCGGATGTTGTTTCTAGGGCTGCATTTGTTCATGATAGCCCCACAACTTGGGTTGAGCTACCGTCTTTTGTGGATAGCCAACTACTTGTAGTTTGTCATTGTCAATAAAATGTATGTTTCTTTCGGAAAAAAAAAACTATAAAGGAAGGGAAAGAGTTTGGTTATTGGGTCATTCTTTAGATCTCATAGCATACTAGGCCACCATTTCTAGCATTTTTCTTTCAAGATCCATCAATTATCAAAAGTTTAGTGTCATTTATCCTGTGTTTTTTTTAGATATATTTTTGAGAGTTTTTCCATTCCGTGTTGAGAATTACTATATATAATTGACTTTTATCATTGAGTCACTTTTTGAGAACATGTTAGTGGTAGTATTAGAATGTAAAGAAAGTGATTAAGCTTTAATGATACTTTTAAGTATTTTAAGTAATTGAATTGATTCTTTCTTCATTTTGGATTAGAATGAGGAACTTGTTTGATAGCTTTAGAGGTGATAGCCTTATTTATTGACTATATTTAGCATTTACATTACATATATTCTTCTACTTTACCCTTTTCACTTAAAAGCTAAAGCTTCCAACTTGTCCTTATAAACACATCTCCACTACTTTATCCTCTATGGGTTTTTTTTTCCAAGTCCTTTTTTGCATCTATCACGGGTATAACTTGGGAAAAAGCTTAATTTGGGTTGAAAATTAGTAGAATTCCCCACTATAATAATACTATTCATTCTACGAAGAAATAGTGAACTAATGAAAACTCATATCCCGAATGTTAGAGACATTATTCCATATCTGGAATTAACAAGTCATTCGTTGACTATATAAAGATTATGGGCTATTACTCTGATAGCCAATTGATTTTGAGATGGAAACTCAAACATTACCATGGTATCAGAGTTTGGTTCGCTACACGTGCAGGCCCAACGCCCACGTTATTGCTCCGCGCCACCCGATTATAAGTCCACGTTGTAAGGCTTGACAAAGTTCGGCTACACGTGAGGGGCATGTTAGAGTCATTATTCCACATTGGGAATTAACAAGCCATGTGTTGACTATATAAGTATCCTGGGATACTCCTCTCATAGCCAATTGATTTGAGATGGAACCTCAGACTCACCGACATACCACAAAACAATAATAGCGATTTTGTTTTATTTATTGTCTCGTAATAAACAGCGGTTTCTAATGAAAAAAGAAAACAGTTTTGGTATTAATAAATAGAGCTACAAGCATAATGCCAATAAAATGACGCATTATTAACTGTTGACAAATTAACTGCAACATTTATTATTTTGTGATAGTCTAAATTGAAATGATGAGGATTATAATGCCAAAATACACAACTTAGCGTACTCAGAGTGACACAGCCAGATAAGTCATGATCATGTACAAAATAAACAACTTAGCATGCTCAAAGACATAAGTAAAAATAAATAAATCATAATTTTGTGTGCTTATAAACAACTTGGCATGCTCAAAAATATACACAAAGCTATAATGAACCATATTCATTCATTCTTTAAATGAGTGTCCACTAAAAAAACATCTTCTTTTTTAAACCAACTTAATAAATCTGGTTATAATGCAAATTTTTTTTTCAAGTTGTTAAACAAGTGCTCAATTTTATTTTTATTAGAAGTACTAAACATGCATCTGTCTACAATCATGTTTTAAGTTTCACTTATAATTAATAATTATGTGATATGTTCATTAATCACTTTTATGTAGTATAAACTAATATCTTTTTTATTTAGTTAAAGAAATAGAGTATAATTCACTAATTAAAGGATAGATGGAATATAATTCAGTGTAGGGCTATAGGTTGATGTATAAATGATTAATATATATATATAGGTAGGTGCTCAAATGAGAACCATAAGTGTGTGAGAACCGTGAGAACCAACAGCAGCCGTTGGATTAGAAAAAAATGGACGGCGCAGATCGGACTTGGAGGGAGGATGACGCGGTGGCAATTTTGAAATAAGTCGGAACTTTAAAGGCAAAACGGGTATTGTATCGTTATGTTCTTATTTGTGGCTCTGCGATGAACACGTCGACTGCAGAAAGGGAGACGGTGGCATTTTTGTAATAAGTAGGATTTTATTAGATACACTAAGACCAATGGTTTTGTATCCTATAACTGAAATATAGTATCATGTTTCATTTATTGGATACATTAGTTTTTGCTTAAATGTATCCAAGTGAACATTGGATACATTTAGTTTTGACTTTAATGTATCCAATGAATTATCCAAGTGAACATTTGATACATTAGTTTTTGCCTAAATGTATCCAAGTAAACATTGGATATATTTAGTTTTGACATAATCTATCCAAGTAATGTATCCAATGAATTATCCAAGTGAACATTGGATTCATTAGTTTTTGCCTAAATGTATCCAAGTGAACATTGGATACATTTAGTTTTGACCCAATCTATCCAAGTAATATATCCAATGAATTATCCAAGTGAACATTGGATACATTAGTTTTTGCGTAAATGTATCCAAGTGAACATCGGATACATTTAGTTTTGACCCAATCTATCCAAGTTATGTATCCAATGAATTATCCAAGTGAACATTGGATACATTAGATTTTGCCTAAATGTATCCAAGTGAACATTGGATACAGTAGGAAATATCTTCTGTTTCTATGGAACTCGTCTTTCCCGACTTCGGCGCGCGTTATGTTTTTAAAGCGATATGACCATTATGCCCTCGCGTCTCCTTTAATTTCAAAATTGCCACCACGTCTTTTTCTTTCCTTCTCTAATCTGGACCGTTCATCTATTTCTAATCCAAAGGCTCTTAATGGTTCTCACGGTTCTCACGATATTTAGGTTCTCATAGGAGCACGACCATATATATATATATATGTAGGTGCTCAAATGAGAACCTAAATATCGTGAGAACCGTGAGAACCAATCATAACCATTAGATTAGAAAAAAATCAAGGGTCCATATGTTAGATACAATTGATACACTTAGATACATTACAAAAAATTCGATATTACATTTGGATAAAATAGGTTAATAAGTATTGTATCTAAGTGTTGCACTTGGATACACTATGTTAAAAACTAATGTATCCAATTGTTTTTCGAAAATTAACTAATGTATCTAAGTGTATCCAATGTATCTAACATCTGGACCCTTGATTTTTTTTTTCTAATCCAATGGTTATGATTGGTTCTCATGGTTCTCATATAAAATGGTTTTCACAGGAGCACGACCCTATATATATATATATATATATATATATATATATATATATATATATAGTTTAAGGCATGGGCCTCCATAAACCTAACAAACACCATATACGCCCGATCCGGCTCATAAGGTACAAACAAACCAAGAAAACAACTAACTATTTACAGCAACTATCCCACGTCTCTCTTTAGTAGACGTGGGATAATTGTCTCTTACACGCCCCCTCACGCATAGTCGGGCTTTGCCAAATCTTACAACATGGACTTATCAATCGGGTGGCGCGGAACAACGTCGTGGGCCGTTGGTCTTGCACTGTAATGGACATTGTAGAAGAAGTGACAGAGGGTCCATGAAGAAGCAGCGGAAGCAACCAGGCCACTATAGATCATGGCTCTGTTACTATCTTAGAATTCAAGATGGGTCAGAAGTAGGGATAGGCACAAATGTGAGCATGGGCTGAACTGAGCTGACAATAGACTATGTTAGAGGTTTCATCCTAAAACCAATTGGTGCTAAGAGGAGTAACTCCTCAAAAATTCAAGAAGTCGATGATGCGTGAGTTCGAGATGACTTATCTTGGATTGATGTCATATTTTCTTGGCATTGAAGTTGATCAAAGGACATATAGAATTCTTGTTTGTCAAATGAGATATGCTACAGAGATCATAAAGAAGTTAGAATGTTTGAATGCAATGCCGTGAGGACACCCGTGGAAGTTGGCACAAAGTTATCTATCCAATACATTTCAAGCAAATTGTTGAAGCTTGAGATATCTTATTTATACGAGGCCGGATATTGCTTATGGAGTTTGTTTGATTAGTAAGTTTATGAAGTTCCCTCATTAGTCTCAGTTCCAAGTAGTAAAGAGGATTTATGTTATCTTAAAGGGACATTTGATCTTGGAGATTTTCTCCGTATAATATTTCATTCATTAATTGATGATGTAACTTGGGTGGGAGGAGAAAATAATGATTACGAAAAAAAAGTATAGTATGGTGTTGAATGGTAGGTGTGTAAAGAGTTCGTTTAGTTATGTTTAGGCCAATTTAAAGACTAAATCTTTAGTAATTGGTTTGGAAACATTCTAAATTGAACCGAACTATAAAAAAGTTCAAACGTAATCAAACGAAACTGTGATGCTTTGGTTTGATTTGATTCAGACTGTGGTTCAGTAATGTGGTTCAGACCATGGTCTAGATCGTGGTTTATATCACCATTCACACCATTTCATACCACGATTCAGACTGTAACTCATTATCATATCTGTTAAAAAAAATATTTGAACTCATTTGTTTAAAACTTTTAGTGATTGTGGAGGAAGAATAATGGGTGGAAAGATTTTAAGAGAAAAGTCGGAGGAAGAAAAATACTATAGGAACAGAGACGTCGAAGGAAGATAACTCACTACACAATGTCGACATTGTATAGAACTTGATTATCTGTGTGCCGCAACGAATATAACAAACGATGAAATATATATCAATTAAGGCGCAAAACGAGAGTTTGGCTACATTCGTTAAGGGTCTCGAAGAGACGAAGACTGAATTTAGCAATCAGATATAGGAGAGCCTACTTCAAGTTCAAGGCAGGCTTAATGCGATGTAGACTTTATAATAATTCAACAATGAATATGACTCAACATACATATATACATATACTCCCTCCGTCCCATAACTATGTGTACAAATTTCATTTTTTGACATCCCGTTGATAAGTAACAATTTCCCAAAGAATCTTTACTATTACCCCTTCATTTTCTCTCCTACTTTACTTTTATACTCACCACACCAATCAAACTACTATTCTCTATCCAACTTTCTCTATTCTAATTCACTTTTCACACTCACAATAACTATACACTAATATTCATCCATTAATTCCCGTGCACAACTCATTTTGTGCACATAGTTGTTATGAAACAAAGGGAGAGGGAGTACATCATTATACGCTTAAAAAAAAGGAGTTAATGTACTCCCTTCGTTCCTTAATATAAGTCGTTTTGGACTCTCAAATTTGTTCCTTTTTTAGTCGTTTTTGCCTCTTTTTTTTTTTGTCTTTTAGACCAAAATGCCCATCCATTAATTCCCGTGCACAACTCATTTTGTGCACATAGTTGTTATGAAACAAAGGGAGAGGGAGTACATCATTATACGCTTAAAAAAAAGGAGTTAATGTACTCCCTTCGTTCCTTAATATAAGTCGTTTTGGACTCTCAAATTTGTTCCTTTTTTAGTCGTTTTTGCCTCTTTTTTTTTTTGTCTTTTAGACCAAAATGCCCTTATTAATTGTCAAGTCTAGTCCTTTTTTTCTCCCAAGCCTTTTATGAGTACAGTACTTACTCTTCTTCCTTTCCCAAAACAAGAACTCTTCAAATTCTCTACCAAGTAGTAGTACTAGTATGAGAAGAACTGTTCAACATGATTCTTGTAGAAATGAAAAATGGATGCCAATTCGAGCACAGAATCTGCGAAGCCAAAATTCGATTTAAACGCCTATCCGAATTTGGAATATCACCATCCATATCAATATAAATTATATCTCGATTTTCTTCTTCCAATAAATCCCCTTCCAGGTTGTCGTTGTTTTCCGGGGAAGGTAAATACTCGATATTCAAATCGATTTCACCAAGCGGTTGTCGTTGACGATTTTGATTGAGATTAGATGCCATGTTTTTTTTTCTTTCAAACTCAATCATAGAGTAACCATGTAAGATCAATTAATAGGAACACTGTAAATACAAGTTCTTCACCAATATGAAGATTGAATGATCCATCCTTGTGATAGAGAAAATATGATTGCTATTGGTTGATTTTCTTTCCAGCGGATTGTCAATGAACGGAGACCGAGGTATGAAGAGAAGAAACGCAGTACATTTAAGTTAGAAATCTGAAGAGTTGATTCAGTTATGGGAAAGATAAATATGGAAATTGGTAGACCTATTAACTTATTCCTTGGTTTATACAATTTGGTCCAAAACGACTTATATTAAGGAACGGATGGAGTACCACTTTAAATAAATGGACGAATGCGAGAACATTCTAAAATGGGGGATGATTCATTTGAGTATTTGACCATTAGATCCAAATATAGATAATAAATCTTTTTCAACTAGTACATAATTACATATTGCATTCTCATCCTTGTCCTATACGGATATGCATTTCTACATAATTCTACCCCCACTATTTACGACTTCTCCATTGGATACTCTTTTCCCGTCTGGACTTTGGACCACATCTCATTAACTAAAATTCACCACCGTCGTCAACCACCACCTCCCCCGGAAATCCTCCCTCTCCCCCGCCGGAGTCACACTTTTTTCTTTTTCTAGATATGGGCTATTTATCATGTAAAGCTGAATCATCAATCGCAATCTCCGATCCCCAATCATCATCATCAAAGAAAACCCAACAATACCCACCTCCACAATCTGATAACAACAACAAAAACCCCATCAAGATCCAACATTTCCATTACAGCGACCTTGAAGCCGCCACTAATGGCTTCTCCGACCAGAAACTCCTCGGCAGAGGTAGCCACGGCCTCGTTTACAAAGCCGTCCTCCGTAATGGCCGTCTCGTCGCCGTCAAGAAACCCTCTTTCCGGGGGGCCATCACCCCTTCTCCCCACCGTCTCGCCGACAATCCTAACGAAGTGGAGAACGAAATTGACATCTTGTCCAAGCTCAACAGCCCTAGATTGGTCAATTTGGTCGGTTTCACCAACGGCCCACCTCGCGATAGGCTGCTTGTAGTTGAATTCATGAGTAACGGAACTCTCTACGATACTCTTCATCAAAACCCTCGCCCACCCAATTGGGGCCGGCGAATTAAATTAGCTTTACAAACCGCCGGAGCAATTGATACCCTCCATTCATCTGTCCCGCCGGTAATTCACCGGGATATTAAGTCGGCAAACGTTCTAATCGACCGGAATTTCAATGCCAGGTTAGGCGATTTCGGGTTAGCTTTACGTTGTCATGTTGATGATCTTAGGTTCATGTCTACTCCTCCTGCAGGCACCATGGGGTACCTTGATCCAGGGTATGTAACCCCAGATAATTTGAGTACTAAAACTGATGTATTTAGTTTTGGGATACTTTTGTTAGAAATTATTAGTGGTAGAAAAGCCATTGATGTAGCGCATTCGCCTCCTTCGATTGTTGATTGGGCTATTCCTTTGATTAGGAGAGGGAAACTTTTGGGGATTTATGATCCAAGAATCCCTCCTCCTAGAGACCCTTCTGTGAGGAAGCAATTGGCTGTGATTGCTGCTAAATGTGTGAGATCTTGTAGAGAAAGAAGGCCTACGATGAAGGAGGTTGCAGATTGTCTTACCGGGTTGAGTAAATTGGTCCCGGTTCATTCTTGGAATGGGTTGACTAATCCTTGTTTGATGGTTGAGACTATGGGACGGCCAGTTGAATTGGCTTCATCAAGAGCTAATAAAAATGGGGAAGTTAATTTGGATAATGTTAATGATAAATATGGTAAGCCGTTGAGGAATCCGAGGAGGGTTTATTCTGACTTGGGTTTTAGGAATAATTTGCTGGATCTATTGGCTGGACCTGATGGGGAGTCTGAATTTTCAGAGGCTAAGTCGAAATCAAAGAATGGAGGTTCGAGTTTTAGAAGTGAAAATGGAGCGAGTGTCGGTAGAAAGATGAATGATAAAGGCGGTGTCTTTAACTTGAGACGTAATCAATCAGTTGGGGAGGAATCAGATATCTATTCCAGACCACTTAGTAGGATGGGTCGATCAAATTCGAGTGCTCTGGTTCAACGGGTTAGCTGATTTGGTGCAAAGTTAATGAAGAGCTATTGCAGTTGACACCTACGAGAATCTTTTGACTGTAAGATTTTCTTGGTTTCATATCACATTGATCTTGATTATGTTCATGTTCATGTATCTTGAATTGTAGCTTATACGTTCTTGAAAATGTTCATAGCTTTGTTGTTTTTGGTTTTGTGTGTAGCTTGAATTCATACCTTTCATGTAACACGAGTGTAACGATTCTTTTTCATCACACTAAGATAATGAAAAAAACTTGTTGATTTTTCTGTCAGATGGGAATGATTTAGTTGATCACTTTAATTGTGTTACTTCTACTTTCTACAGAATGGCATTGCTTTTTATGCTCAACTTATGTTTGATTTGGTATTGACATGCAAAGCCAAAGTGTTTTCGTTAAATCCTTTTGTTTTGGGTTAAGATTTACTGCTTTTTAACTTGTGTTGTCGAGTAAGGGAATGCATGTTCAAGTCTAAGAGCACGTAGTCTGGCCTGCAATTTCTAGCAGCTGCAAAGTGCATATAGACGCCCTCTAACAGAGAGAGGTACTAATGTAATTCCCTTTATGAATTTCTAATATCAAATGTGATTATATGTCTGAATCTTTTTGAGGTCAAAATGAGTTTTTTTTTTTTTTTTTTTTTTTTTTCCGTGTGCATTTTAGGTAAAGCTAAATAGACTAAAGCCATCATTTTCACCCAAAATGTGTTTACTGATCTTGTGAAATAACCTGATTTCAAAATGTTAGTTCCTTGTAAACTGAATGAAGCTCAATTAGTCGCTTATTTATTTTAATATCTGATATAAGACAGATAACCAACAAATAATATGAATCATATTTCCCCCAATTCATATTTTGTTTAGTATTGGTCATCAGTACACCATCTAGATCATCTGCACGCCAATATTTTAACTCCGCTAAGATGTAGTTTTATGCCGATATGGGCCCATAAAGATCCGACGGCTTATACATTCATGACGTCAGCGTGACGTTATCGCTAACGATTCATAACCGTATGATTGTGATGGTACTAGATGTGGATGGTTGCCATTTGGCTAGAGGGGCAAAAACTATATACACAGCCCGGTAAATACACAGCCCATTTAATTCCATCGCTGCCCTTGCACGTCTCGTGTATACTTACACGAGATGAGAGCTTACATCTCGTGTACATATACACGAGATACATCTCGTGTAAGTACACACGAGATGAGATCTCGTGTATGTATACACCAGATTTAAGCTCTCATATCGTATAAGTATACACGACATAGGCATCTGAGCCTGCTTTTCCACAACCGCAACAGCAAAAGCAACAATAAACATAACTTGGAATAAAATTTGATTCTCAAATAGGACATCTCCACAAAACATCAATAGACCATTACACATATACTATCGCCTAATTGTATACGAAATGAAAGTGTTAACAAGGATAAGCATATAATTCAAACATTCATACAAACTGGATAAATCAAAAACCATTACACATATACTATCCTATATGTAATATTCTTTGTCTTCTTGCATCGGTATCCTCCTCATAGAGTTGACTGAACTCTGCTATCCTATCTTGGTATGGGAGGAGTAGTTGGCTTGCGGATGGATCACAGCGGTTCCGATAAAGGTTTGGTGGTGGTGGTATTGGGTAATCATTGCCTAACATGCGCAGCTGCAAAAGTAATAACAGTTAAATGTCATTATCAGTACTCAAGAAAAGCAGCATAGGATGATAATTAATGGAATATTTAGAGTGTGTGGTATAAATAACTTCAATATTTAAAACATTTCACATTAATGCTAAGCTTACTGTGCAAGATGCGTGAGTCTCGTATGGAAAGTCACCAATCCCTCAGTAGTAGAGTCACCCCAAATCTGTCTGGCTCGGTGGTCACCGAACCCGTACATCAGTGAAACATCCTCTGGCCCACCACCGAGGTCCCTCTGAAGCTGCCATGATGGTGGCGCATCCTGACCCCGCCTCCTCCCGTGTCTCAGAGGTCTAGGCGGCTCTACTACATCATCATCCTCATCATCATCCTCCTCCTGCACCCCCACCTCCACCTCCTCCTCCTCCTCCTCCTCATCCTGCCCCCCCCCTCCTGCCCCTCCCCATCCTCCTCCCCATCATCACTATCACTCTCCTCCTCCCCATCATCACTATCCTCCTCCTCCTCACTATCCCCATCGACCGCCGCCTCCTCCTCCTGAACATCATCAGCTGCTGCCGCCTCCTCCTCCCTCTCCTCATGCTCATCATCAGCTGTGGCATCCTCGTCATTCCGAGCCTTGCTCCGGTTTTCTCCTCTCTCCAAACGCTCTTCAGCCTTCCTCTTTCTAGCTGAAACGGTCATAGGATCACGTGCCTGCAAAAAACACAAATAAGAGACAATACATTAGCGACAGTTACAGTAGATTAAATAAATGAACACAATGCTGACTGATAATTCACAATGCTGATATTCAGAAGGATCACATCTCGTGTAACACCACTCGAGATGCATCTCGAGTGGGTTTATACGAGACTTGTCTCGTGTAAACACACCCGAGATGCATCTCGAGTGGTGTTACACGAGACACACCAATTTCAATTTTACATTTTTCAAATTATGTTTAATTGGGAATATAGAAATGTAAAATAAGGTTAAAAATTGCTTACCTTTTTCACAGGCGCTGTAGACGAGCTAGTCCCGGCGGCGATGTGGGCGGCGGTTGTGGCGGCGGCGGTCCCGGCGGCGGTCTTGGGTATTTTAAGTTTCACCATTTCAATTTCGAAAGTTTTTTGCGAGAGAGAGAGGTGAGAGAGAAGAACAGAGCGAGAGAAAGAACGACGGCGACGGTGAGCGACGACGGTGAGAGAGACGTTAGAGAGAGACTGTTCGTTTCTTTCGTCGTTTCAAACCGAGAGAGAGAGGGGGGGTTAGGGAGCGAATGTGAGGGAGAGTGAAATTGAAAAAAAAAAAAAATATATATATATATATATATATATAGGGGTACTTTGGTAATTTAATGGGGCTGTGGAAATAAGGGGCTGTGTATATAAATATATCCGGCTAGAGGGTTACCAAAAATTAGTGAGGTTGGTAAACAGTTTCTGACAGACAAGTTGGTTTTCGTTTATCTCTTTAAATATTGCAGGCTCCAAATCCTTCTTAGTTGTCTCATTTGATCTTTTCCAGTTATGCATTTAAGTTTTAAACTGACAAATTATCCTATGATAAAAAAAACTATTGTTGTCTGTACTAGTTGGTGGTTATTTCTTTTAGTTCTGGCTAGATGCTTGTGGAAACTTTGATTTCTTTAATGTAAACTGTCTGGTCAACATTGACTAGGATTCTCCACTATGAAGAGTATATTTACAATATAAGAGCATTTTATTTTATTAGGAGTAAAATTTCTGAATTGATCTTGGATCAACAACATATGTCAAGATCGAGATCGAAATTGAGGGTCAAGATGCTTTATTGACTGCTGAGCAATCGGACTGCTCAAGGTGTGTTGAGTCAGCAATCAATTTTTGATCGTTTAATCACTTCATGAAGAAGAGTGCAATTTTTTTTTTTTAACTTGTCCCCCATTTAATACTGATTATTTATTTGTAAAAGATTAAATTTGGACCGTTGTACAGTCAGACTGTACAAACACTTGTCATGCATCATTCCTTGGTTGGTATCCTTCCATGAGTTTGAGCTTGCCCGCCTTTACCAGAACTTGGAAAACATCACGATAACTGTACACAAGAGGTGCGTCCTTCACAGTCCTCTCGAGAAAGAGGACTGAATTAGGGAAAAGAATGCCATATGAAGGATGTGAGGCATTCGGTCATAGGGAATGTGTTCTCTGCGGATGGCCAGCGGCCCAAAGAAAGTTCCCATTCCATAAAACCCAAATACATGTAAGAGAAGATGTGGGGGTTTGGTTGAGTTATCAAGATAATGGAAGTTGGGAGGAGTTTGTCTTTAGTGACAAACTATAAGTGAAAAAAAATGAGATATTCCATTTCCATAATTTATGGCTTTACAGCTCATTTGTTGCATGTGGTTTTCTCACAGTTGTGGTATTGTATAGTAGTTATATTGTGATATAGATGCATCACTTATATAAGTTTGACCATGAGCCCACTTCCCACCTAGGTAGACCGAATTTCTCTATCTCAGACCGAGTTTTTAATGGAGAGAAAGGGAAGGGAGGGATGGAAGAGGAGGGGAGGGGGAGGAAGGGGAGGAGAGGGAATGTAATTTCTTACTATTGTACCCTTAGGGTGCGCTCCTGAGTTATTAAAATCAGAGAAAGTAAAGGAAATGGGAGGAAATGTGATATATTTTCCTTTTTAGGGTTGCTCCCAAGATTTTTTTAAGAAGGAAATGGAAGGAAGAGAAAAGAAAATTAATAAGATTTTTCCTCCTACACAATTCTCCCAAAAGTGGGAGGAATTGGAAGGAAAGAAAGTTCTATAAACAAACTTTTATGATCAACTTATATTACCCCCCAAATAAAACATTATATTTCTTTCATTAAGGGTACAATAGTAATTCAAAGTATTTTCCTTCCTTTTCTTTCATAAACTAAGGAGCACCCCCATAAGAAATCTCATTCCCTCCCCTCCTCTTCCATCCCCTCCTCTTCCATCCCCTCCCTTTCTTTTCTCTCCATTAAAAACTCGGGAGCGAACCCTTAATGAAAGAAATAGAAGGTTATATTTGAGGGGTAATATAGGTTCATCATATAAGTTTGTTAATAAGATTTTATTTCCTTCCAATTCCTCTCACTTTTGGGAGGATTGTGTAGGATGGAAAATCTTATTAATTCCCTTTCCCTTCCATTTCCTTCCTAAAAAAATCTTGGGAGCAATCTTAGAAAGGAAAATATGTCACATTTCCTCTCTTTTCCTTTCCTTTCTCTCATTTTAAAAACTCGGGAGCGCACCCTTATAGTCACTTTTTGTACTTTGTAGGGTGTCAAAATCTCAATAAACACATGGATCAAATTATTTTCATCAAATTTTATTAATTTTTATTAAACTTGAAGATGTGAAGTTTAGTCACACTTGTAAATTAAAGAAAGTGGCTAATAGTTGTGTAATTGTCCCAAAATAAGTGGCTCAGCAGTAAAGCCAAGTCTCACCCTCAGTGAGCGCTACGGTCTGATCTCTCTCTTCGTCTCCTAGCGTGGATATCGTAAAAAAATAATAATTGTGTAATTTTATAAATTAATATATATATATATATATATATATATATAATTTAAAACAAGGACGGATATCTTTACCGTGTGAAGGTAAGGTATCAAAAACCCTCTAAAAAGTTGGCAGACAAAATTCTTATTGTTATAATATATTATTATGTGGATGTCCTTTGAACCAGAAGTGTACAAGAGAAGTTTTGCAAGATTATCTTTCGCGAAGCTTACTAAGGAAGCTTTGTAAATATCTTCAGTGAAGCTTACTAGGGAAACTTGGTAAATATCTTCAGAGAAGCTTACTAAGGAAGACTTACTAAAGGATAGTGTTTATCCTTATAGAAGCTTATAGAGGAACAAATTTCCACCTATAAATAGTAGGCTCTAGTTTTCATTTCAATAGACTTCAGAAGTTCTTAACTTCTATCTTTCTCTCTTGTACACTCTCTCTATAATAGTCTTGAAATAAAATATTATCTACTGAGATTATGCTTGGTTCTCCAGTTTTATAACACGTTATCAGCACGACTTCGTTCTAGTTCCAGATCCTGAGCTATAGTCACCGAAGTAGGTACGGTATCGGTAAGATCTACCTAGTCTCTTTTCCAGTTATTTCAAAATTATATCTTATATATGTTTGCAGGATTTTAAAATAATAAGTTAATATAATTCTACGGTGTTTAAAATTACATCACAGTTAAAACTATGTGGAGAAAGAATAATTGATAACGATATTCTAGAGAAAACTTTCTCCACATTCCTTCTTTGATTTGCTCCTGCAGTAGCAATATCGAGAAAAATGTTTTAAAAGATATTCTGAATTGATCTCATATGGCTGAGCAAAATAATGAGATCTTATTGAAAAACCACACAGCTCGCCCCCACTGGTTCTACTCCGTTCCTTGAAGTGAACGCGAGTATATATGATAATACTGAGCGAGGCCGAGAACGTGGTCGTGGACGTGGCCCTGGACGTAATCGCGGCCGTGGTCGGGGGAGATTTTATAATCGGTATCATAATGACAATCACCCCAATAATGATGAAAATATTTCTCGCCACCAGAAGTGGAATAGAGAAGGTAATAATGAAATATCATCGACTAGACAAATTAAGCAACTGATAAAATTTGAGAATTTTTGTTATCGGTGCAGAATGAAAGGCCATTGAGCCCGTATCTGTCGTACGCCTAAACATCTTGTTAAGTTGTATCAAGCATCAATGCTGAATAAAGGAAAAGGTGTTGAATTAAATTTTGTCTATGAAAACGATGATGTGAATCAAGATCCATCTACAAGTACACATCTGGATATATCATATTTTCTCAATCCAGATGTAAATAATTACATACTTAATAGGGGAGAAACTCAAACTAACTAAAGTATCTGACTCAGTATAATTTACTTTAGTGTGTTCTATTATTTCAGTGTGTGTGTGTTCTAACATATTTAACTTTTACTTATAAGTATATTTGATTGTAAATGATGTTAATATTAATTAGTACAATATGTGGTAGTACAAAGATAATTAATGGCTCCAGAAGAGCTAACATGGTACTACTAAAAGGAATAAAAATCAATATAAAAATGAATTGTTTTCATTTATGTCTCAAAGAAATTTACTATGCTTTAAAGATATTCGTGAAAATGGATGTCATATTGAGACAATGAAGGAGAAATGAAATATTTATGCATTACAAAGACCGAATCAGTTAACAAATATGTGGTAGAAAAGTTACTTGTATTTTCTTCTAAATATGCTATACAAAGATTAGCATAATTGAAGTACAAATGACAGTAAACCAGAAATTTACTGATATAATAGTCTTACCAGTAAACCAGAAGTTTACTAATATAAATTGTTTTCACAGTAAACCAGAAGTTTACTAATATAAATGGTTTTACCAGTAAACCAGGAGTTTACTGATATAAATGGTTCTACTATATGGCATGACCGGTTGGGGCATCCCGGTTCTAATATGATGCGAAGGATAATGGAAAATTCACATGGGCATCCATTGAAAAACAAGAAGATTTTTCAATCTAATGAATTCTCATGTATTGCTTGCTCTCAAGGTAAATTGATAATTAAGCCATCACCAGCAAAAGTTGGAGTTGAATCTCCAAAGTTTTTAGAGAGAATTCAAGGTAATATATGTGGACCGATTGATCCATCGTGTGAACCATTTAGATATTTTATGGTTTTAGTAGATGCATCTACTAAATGGTCACACACAAGTTTATTATTAACTCGCAACCTGCCGTTTGCGAGAAATTCGATTACGATCAAAATTTCTAGATTATGTGATCAAGACAATTAGCCTTGATAATACTGGTGAATTTACATCAGAGGCTTTTAATAACTACTGTACATCTATTGGAATAGATGTTGAACATCCAGTTGCTTATGTTCATTCACACAAAATGGTTTAGCTGAAGCATTTATTAAACAAATTCAGTTAATAGCTAGACCGTTGCTTATGAGAGCAAAGCTAGTTGTCTTAGCTTGGGGACATGTTGTTTTATATGCATCAGGACTTATACGCATCATGCCATCGAGTTATCATAAGTTTTCCCCATTACAATTAGCTTATGGTTAGGAGCCAAATATTTCCCATCTAAGAATTTTTGGGTGTGTGTTATATGTTCCAATTGCTCCACCATAACGTACCAAGATGGGACCCCAACGGAGATTGGGGATATATGTTGGGTATGATTCTTCTTCTATTATAAGATATCTTGAACCATTAACAGGAGATCTATTTGTGGCACATTTTGCCGATTGTCATTTTAATGAAAAAAATATTCCCAACATTAGGGGGAGAAAGTAATAAGCTGGAAAAGAAAATCAAGTGGAATATATTATTACAATATTATCTTGATCCTCGTACAAAGCAATGTGAACCAGAAGTTCAAAAGATAATCCACTTGCAAGAGATAGCGAATCAATTGCCAGACGCATTTACTGACCTAAAAAAATGACAAAGTCACATGTTCCAGCTATAAATGCTCCTATACGGATTGATGTCCCGATTGGACAATCCGCTAATGAATCTAAACCATGCCTGAAGCGTGGAAGGCCTATCGGTTCCAAAGATAAAAATCCTCGAAAGAGAAAATGAGCAAATTATGAGAAAAGCCCCGTCGAGGTAAATGAATCTCCCAAAAAGATACATGACAAATCTGATCAAATACTTCCAGAAGAAGTTCAGATACCTGTAATCATTAAGAATGATGATATCTCGATCAGTTATATCAGTACAGGAAAAAGATGGAACTGAGAGGAAACAATTGTCGACAATATTTTTGCATATAATATAGCGCTTAATGTTATGGAAAATAACGAGCATCACAAACCTAGGTGTATCGACGATGATTGGCCAAAAAGGAAAGACGCAATTCAAGCAGAATTCAACTCACTTGAGAAGCGTGAGTTTTCCGGACCTGTAGTCCATACACCTGAAGGTGTAAAACTAGTAGAGTACAAGTGTGAAAACAAAATATAAAGCACATTTTGTTGCACAAGAATAAAGCACGTCTTGTTGCACAAGAATAAAGCACGTCTTGTTGCACAAGGTTTTTCGCAAAGACCTGGAATTGATTATGAGGAGACATATTCTCCTGTGGTGGATGCAATTACATTTCGCTATCTCATTAGTCTAGCAATACATGAAAAGCTTGATATGCGTTTAATGGATGTTGTCACTGCATATTTGTATGGCAGACTTGACAATGATATTTATATAAGAATCCTAGAAGGATTTAAGAGAATCCCAGAAGGATTCAAGATGTATGATGCATGCAATTCAAATTCTCGAGAAGTTTGTTAAATTAAATTACAAAGATCTTTGTATGGTTTAAAACAATCTGGACGGATGTGGTATAACCGTCTCAGTGAATACTTGGCGAAAGAAGGATACAAGAATGATCCTATTTGCCCATGTATTTTTCATTAGAAAATCTGTTTCAGGATTTGTTATAACGGCTATTTATGTTAATCTAATTGTTATTGGAAGTCCAGAAGAACATTCAATAGTTGTTAAGCTGCAAATGTGCCTACGAGGATAGAACTCCCAGAAGGAGTATTATCAGGAAGGCCAGTGATCTCACCTAACAAAATACATACCCCTGCCCAGAAGAGAGGGAGGCCAATTGATTCCAAGGATTCGCATCCTCGTAAACGGGTGAGTGCACAAAAGTCGAATCCCGTTAGCGATAATAAAATTGGAATCTCATCCGATCTATCTCATGATATTGTTCAAGATTATGGATTCGTTTGGAAAACGAAGTCGGGGGACGCCTCGACATTGACATCCGTTTCTGAGAATAAAGAAATATCAGTTAGTCATGCATGCATATATGAGATATGTAATCGGGATGAAACAATTATCAACGATGTATTTACTTATACAGTAGCAACTGAGATTATATGTGGTAATGATATTAAACCTCGCTCCGTAAATGAGTGTAACAAAGAATTAATTGGCATAAATGAGAGAAAGCAATCCAATCAAAGTTCGAATCCTTAAAGAAAAGAGGAGTGTTTGGACCAGTAGTTCCCACACCTCTTAGGGTTATACCCATGGGATATAAATGGGTATTTACGAGGAAAAGGAATGAGAGAAATGAGATTATGAGATATAAAGCTCGCCTTTTGGTACAAGGTTTCTCTCAACGGCTTGGGATTGACTTTGATAAGACATACTCTCACGTTATGGAAGTTATTAGATTCTGATATTTTGTCAGATAATGATCCAACAGATCAGAAGTCAAGACTGTTGGGTATGCTTATTATAAACCACTCCTATTACCTAGATTTGATTGATCCCATAACCTAATTTTTATCTTTTGTGGACTTTAGGATATATTGTAAGAAGTGTTAAAACTTCATTCTTAGAATAGTCCACCTTGATAGTATAGGCTTTAGATTGATAGGCTGGAAATTTTCTAAGTCTGGAAAAATGAGGTAGGTCCATTGCCTACCGCATGTAACCTACCGCATAACCAAGGTGCCGCATTCTCTATGCTTGCCGCAGATAACCTTGCCGCATGGTTTCATCCTACCGCGTGAATCTCTACCGCATGGAACCATGGTTGAAGAAACTCAAGATGGTTCAAACTTAACCATGGTCACACTTGTGTCTTTACCTTGGTTAGTTTTAAACGTTGCAAATTCAAATTTCAAATTTGAATACAACTGTCATCATAGTACAGTTGGACCACCATGACTCTGCAACAAAAGGACAACTCAGACTGAGCTCCAATTAGATTTCAACAGCTCATTGTCCTTCAACTTGGACCCCAAGTATTTCTAACGGTTAGTTTCTCCATCAAGGCTATAAATAGACCTTGAATTCTTCATTGAAAGATAAGCTGAGATTCTAAGAGAGAAATTGCTGTTGAAATTCTTGGTGATTGAAGATCATACTCAAGATTTCCAGAATCCTTTGAATCTTCAAGCACTCAACCTTCAAGTCTTCAACAAATCTCCAGCAACCTTCAAGATCAAATCTCAAGCCTCTCAACACAAGATTCATTAGGCTCTAAAATCATATAGATTTCAAAGAGCTCTTGATTCTTACACACACACTCACCCCGATTGATCAATCACATAGATTGAATCATTAGGGATACACTGGTCTAAGTCTAGGATTGTTCTTCATAGAAAATAGGAGTTAATTCAGTTCTTCATCTTTGTAATCTGTACTCAAGAGAATTAATACATCCTCCATTCAAAATCCAAGACTGACCATCTTGGTAAAGGACGTAGATCTTTTAACAGATCGAACCTTTCCAAATCATTGTGTCATTTACTTACTGCACTTTACCTTTCTGCAAATTTACTTATTGT
Organism: Campanula takesimana; assembly: GCA_026119855.1. Lineage (NCBI taxonomy): Eukaryota > Viridiplantae > Streptophyta > Magnoliopsida > Asterales > Campanulaceae > Campanula > Campanula takesimana. The sequence goes on from JAOWBW010000055.1 coordinate 2,254,543, forward strand.
TCATCTTGTTCATATTGCTCTTCACTTGTTCATATTAATTTTGTTTGTCTTTTAGTGTTTGATCTTTCAGATTTAAGAACAAGTGTGAATTGTGTTTGTTTGTCTACCTCATTGCCTAAGTTAAAATCTGACTAACTTATTATTTGCCAAAAATCTCCAAGACACAAATTTTCAATCTTTCAACCTACCTCACCTTAACCTACCGCACTACTACCTACCGCATATACATCTACCGCACTACCTACCGCAAAAACTAACCTACCGCATTGAACTTATCAAAACCAACTCTTAACTTGTTTCAACGAAAACTTCCGCTGTGCATTTTATACTTGACCGTGTGGTTTTTATCTACCGCAAAACTCAAGTGTAAGCATAAAGGTTGAATTTTGAAAATGGGTTGAAATTTTAAATAGGCTATTCACCCCCCCCCTCTAGCCTCTTTTCATACCCTTGTTGTGTCTCTGGGACCAACAAGTGGTATCAGAGCAAACACCTTTATAAAACTTCTGTTTTTCAAGCTTAACAGCTTGGGTGCCGATTCGAAATGGCAAGTCAGAAAACTATGGCAACGGTTAACTTCACTCACGTTCCAGCGTTCGACGAAGATAATTTTGACGTATGGAAGCACAGCATTCTAACTCAGTTCTACTCCATGGACGAGCAACTTGGTGATTGTCTAACCATTGGACCATACTTCCCAATGAAAGCTAATCCGGATCCAGAAACCAATGGTGCAAATCCGACTATCAAGAAACCAAAAGCTGAATGGACCGATGAAGAGAAAAGACTGGTTGGAATGGATGTGAAAGCAAAAAGTATACTTCTAAGTACCTTGAGTACGTCACAGCGTCGACAGATCATGGAATGTTCTACTGCAAAAGAACTTTGGGATGCAATTGAAGATTACATCGAAGGAGATCAAGCTTGCAAGGAAAGCAAAAAGTTTGCAATTCAAAGAAGATTCAACAACTTTGCTAAGATCCCCGGTGAATCTCTAAGAGCCACTTATGATCGTTATTGTGAGATCGTAAGTACTTATACAGCACTCGGAAAGAAGCTTACCAAGAAAGAAATTAATGTTAATTTTCTTGCCGCTCTTGGTTCGCAATATCTACACAAAGGAAACACTCTTGAAGATACCAAGTTACTAGATGACATGTCTCTTAGAAGCCTCTATGCCAACCTCAAGGTCTTTGATATCAAGCTTAACAACATTGCTGAAATGGAAGGAAAAACAAAGAGCTTATCGTTGGTTGCTCAAAAGGAAGAAGTTATCAAGGAAGAAGATCCAAAAATCTCCACATCAGATTTACTTGATATGGATGATGATGATTTTGCTATGTTCGTGAAAAGATTCCAAAAGTTCAGAAAGACAGCAAGACCCGGATCAACAAGCAAAGCTTCAACAAGGTTTTCAAGGAGCAGCCCTTCAAAGAAGAAAGAGAACTTCAACTTCTCCAAGAAGAAAGAAGATCTTGTTTGTTTTAATTGCAGGAAACCAGGTCACTTCGCATCAGAATGTCCAATTCCCAAATATGAGTATATGAAGAAGAAAAGTAACTTTACTCCAAGGTATTCAAAGCAAAAGGGAATGATGGCTGAAGAAGACTCTACCTCAAAAGAGTTAGCTACTTGGATAGAGTCAGACTCTGATGAAAGCGATGAGGATTCTGAAGAAGGTCACATTTGTTTGGTCGTCCAGTCCGATGATGAGGATGATAATAAAAGTCGTCGCTCACCAAATGCAAAACCTAAACGGATAAGTTATACGGCCGATGAACTTGCTGAAAAAGGATTCCTAACTCCGGTTCAAAAGAATGGTGATCTTCTATTTTCAAGATGTGATGTTAGTGCAGCAAAGAAGGCTCTACTAAACCCCAAAGTGAAGGAAGTTCTGTCTACCACACCTCAAGTCAAGTTTGACATTTCTCTCGATGAACAAGAAAAGATGTTTGCAAAAGCTGAACAGGTAATTAGTAAGTTTTCTGGCATGAAGGAAGCTTTAGCACTTTCAACTGAAGAAATTTCCCAGCTTAAGACGGAGAAATCTCTACTAAGATCTGAACTCACCCTCCTTAAGGAGCAGATCAAGAGCATGACTCCTCTTACTGATCGAAACCGTTTCTTAGAAGAACAAAATGCTATATTTAAAGTTAAAAATGATGAATTGGTTGCTGAGATAAATGGCTTGAAAAGGATCACTAATGAGTGGACCAATTCTCGTGTCACTATGGAACAAATCTTAGAATCCCAAAAGCCTAGTGGTGATAAGGAAGGCTTAGGATTTCAAACTAATGACAACTTTAAATGTGCATCTTGTTGTGAAAGAGATGAGAAATTTACCCAGCAAACTTTGGAAGGGTCGAAGGCTAAACATCATGTTTCAAAGGGTGTAGGACAAGAACCAAAGAAGAAACTAGAGTTCAACTATGTCTACCCTAAGAAACAAACTGGCAAGGCAAAGATGAAAGGTATTGCCATGGATGAACCTACCGCAGAGGCTTCCTCTAGCAAGGTAGATGGCGCTCCCTACCGCATTATCCTGCGCGAGGTCAATCGACCGCACCAAGGAAGATGGCGACCGCAAGGAAGCCATCGACCGCAAGTGGCGGCAAGGCAGCAAAGTTCAAAAGGATGAATTTTGTTAAGGAGACCTCATCCATACCAGTAAATGATGTTGTGCTCAAGACTTCAACGAAGTTTGTTAAAACTCAGTTGGGTGGCTTCCACCATTGTTCTGTGTGTGATGGTTATGGTCACAAGGCTGCTGAATGTCTTTTGAGATTCACACCCAATCCCAGAAAGAGTAACCCTCCTTCTGTGAGGCAAGTGTGGGTTGTCAAAAGTTGCTAACCCTTTGGACCCAAAAGAATAAAAAGGGGACCTTGTTCTTAAATGTCTATTTTGTAGGTCCTCTGCTTAATGGCCGGACATTCCAAGGATAAATCAAGCTTATGGTATCTCGATAGTGGCTGTTCAAGACACATGACCAGAGATATCAACTTATTGGAAGATGTCCGTGAAGAAAAAGGGCCATCAGTAACCTTCGGAGATAATAACAAAGGAAAGACTGTAGGATATGGAGTCATTCGTAAAGGAAAAATCACCATCCAAGAAGTCTCTCTAGTTATTGGACTACAACACAATCTACTCTCAATATCTCAGTTCTGCGACAAAGGATTGCAATGCCACTTCACTTCAAATTTCTGTCTCATCAAAGATGGCATATCCGGCGTCACTTTGCTCAAAGGGATTCGTAAGAAAAATGTTTATGTTGTTGATTTTAATTCATCTTGCATTTCTTCTAATCTCTGTTTTGTAGCAAAGAATGTTAGTAAGAATAGTTGGCTGTGGCATAAAAGACTAAGTCACTTAAACTTCAAGTATCTCTCCAAGATTGGTAGAGAAAATCTAGTTCGTGGTCTACCCAAAGTAGCTGATCACCACGATGAGAAGTGCACAGCATGTCAACTAGGCAAACAACCAAAAGCGTCTTTCTCCAGCAAGACGACACCTTCAACTTCTAGATGTTTGCAACTACTTCATATGGACCTGTTTGGACCTGTTTCTACCGCAAGTATTGGAGGAAATAGATATTCCTTAGTTGTGGTAGATGATTACTCAAGATATACGTGGGTCGAGATGATGAGCTCCAAAGATGATTGTTATGACATTTTGACCGCACTCTTTAGACAGCTCCAAACACAAAAGAAGATGACATCGTTAGTGTTCGATCCGACAACGGTACAGAATTCAAGAACAACGGTGTTGCTCAATACTGTGATGATCATGGTATTGACCACAACTTTTCTGCTGCTGGAGTTCCACAACAAAACGGTGTAGTAGAAAGAAAGAATAGAACGTTGATAGAGGCCGGAAAGACAATGATTGCTGAAGCAAAGCTACCTCAATACTTTTGGGCTGAAGCCGTCAACACAGCATGCTTCACTCAAAATAGATCCCTCATCAACAAGACCTACAACAAAACTCCTTATGAACTTTGGAGAGGAAGAACCCCCAACATAGCATACTTCAAGATATTTGGATGCAAATGCTTCATTCTCTACAACGGTAAAGAACATCGAGGTAAATTTGCTCCTAAGGCCGATGAAGGTATATTTATTGGGTATGCTAAACACTCAAAAGCTTTTCGTGTATTTAATAAAACCACTCTTAAGATAGTTGAATCTGTCCATGTTACTTTTGATGAACATTCTCTTCTTGAGCCACATATGGCTCCAAATGTTGCTGATGATTTTGTTGAGATAAATGAGACAGGTACAACTCAACCACAAAATCAATCAACTCAAGGAAACCCATCTACCTCAACTGCACCTCCATCTACCTCATATGAAGCACCAGAAGTTGCCTCATCTGCTGCTACCTCAAATGGAGTTGAAGTTGAGACACCCATAAATGTTGAAGAACCTATCCCTCAAATTACTTATGATTGGGATGGCTCAAATGATGTACCACTTGAAGACTTACAACCACCATCAACTCAACCAGACATACCTCAAAAGTTCGTGAGGTCAGAGATCACCCAATTCAGAATATCATTGGTGATTTGCATTCTGGTGTAAGAACAAGAAGATCAAACTATGATGCACTTACCGCATTCATATCTCAAGTTGAACCTAAGAAAGTTGATGAAGCACTCCAAGACTCAAGTTGGGTTGTTGCTATGCAAGAAGAGCTCAACCAATTTGAAAGATGCAAAGTTTGGACCTTAGTTCCAAGGCCACAAGATCAAGGAGTGATTGGTACAAAGTGGGTATTCCGAAACAAGATGGATGAGAATGGAAGCATCACAAGGAACAAAGCAAGGTTGGTTGCACAAGGATATAGACAAGAAGAAGGCATTGATTATGATGAAACATTTGCCCCCGTTGCAAGACTCGAAGCTATAAGAATATTCTTAGCTTATGCCTCTTACAAAAGATTCAAGCTATATCAAATGGATGTGAAGAGTGCATTCCTCAACGGTGAACTTCAAGAAACAGTCTTTGTTGCTCAACCACCCGGATTTGAAGACCCCAAATTTCCAAATCATGTCTACAAACTCCGTAAAGCTTTATATGGACTCAAACAAGCTCCACGAGCATGGTATGATACTCTATCTAAGTTTCTCCTTGAAAAGGGATTCAAGCGTGGTAAGATCGACACAACTTTATTCATTGCTAAATATAATGATCATACTTTACTTGTTCAAATATATGTAGATGATATTATTTTTGGTTCTACTAATGAATTGTTGTGTAAGCGTTTTGAGAAACTCATGAAAAGCAAATTTGAGATGAGCATGATGGGAGAATTGACATTCTTCCTTGGACTTCAAATTAAACAATGTGCTGAAGGAATCTTCCTCAACCAAGCAAAATACACAAGAGATCTTATCAAGAAATTTGGACTTGAAAATGCAAAGGCATACGACACTCCTATGGCTACTGGTAACAAGCTAGATAAAGACTTGAAAGGTAAGAAGGTTGATCAAACCTTATATCGAGGTATGATTGGCTCTCTCCTATACTTAACTGCTAGTAGGCCAGATATCATGTTTAGTGTTTGCGTTTGTGCTCGTTATCAAGCTGATCCTCGAGAAGCACATCTTATTGCTGTTAAACGAATTATTCGATATCTATCTGGGACTATTAACCTTGGACTTTGGTACTCCAAAGATTCAACTTTTGATCTTATAGGTTACTCAGATGCAATTACGCAGCATGTACCATTGACAGGAAAAGCACAAGTGGAACTTGTCATTTCCTTGGAAATCGACTAGTTTCATGGGCAAGCAAGAAACAAGCCTCAGTCTCTGTATCTACCACAGAAGCTGAATATATAGCTGCTGGAAGCTGCTGCTGCCAAGTGCTGTGGATGAAGCAACAATTGGTTGACTACGGAATCAAAGAAGAAAATTGTCCAATCTTTTGTGACAATACATCTACCATTGCTGTCTCCAACAACCCTGTCATGCATTCCAAGACCAAACACATTGATATCAAATACCACTTTCTCAAGGATCATGTTGAAAAAGGTAATATCCACCTAGAGTATGTGAGTACTGATGATCAAATTGCAGATATTCTCACCAAGGCTCTTGATTCCAAGAGATTTAGGTATCTAAGAGGAGAAATGGGTATGCTTGAACTCTAACTCAAACTTGTCCATATAATTTCTTGTACTAATGTTTGTCAAAAAGTTCAATATCAAGATAGGTACACGGCAGACCAACTCACGGTCAAGCATATAACACAAACCTCTAAACTCAATTAACCGCAACTCATGTCTGCCGCATCAACTATGCTGCCGCATAAAGTCTTGTCACCTCAGTAATGATATCTCAAAAGACTAAATAAGGTAAGACCTCACCGACCGCACATGTCACGGTCGACATCTCAAGCTACCGCACATGTCACGGTCGATCTTCAAGTTACCGCACTCTAAGGCCCCAGGTAAGTCTTTCTAACTTTGAGATATCTAGGTTGTTTAGATCTAACCTACCTCAAGGGTATTAAGGTAACTTCCTCTTTTCCCTCGTTTTATTTAATTCAAATTTTTTTGGAGCATTAAATTTTCATTTAATTTTTATTCCTTAAAATTATTTATGAGCCGTCATTAGGCTATTGGCATGACACCTAGTAACCTCGCATTTAATTCGATCAGACATCCCTAGGTCACATCCGTACCTTTTGCAGAGTTAACCCTCCATCTTCCCATCATCTGACCTCTGCAAACCACCCTCCACCTAAACCGCTCCACCTTTTTATACTCCACCACTCTCTGCATTTCACCTTTTCAGAAAATCATCTCTCTCTCTAAAATCTCTCTAAAACCGTCATCCATCTTTCTCTCTTTGAAATTCTCTATAAATGACTTCCAAACACCAATCTAAGAAGTCTTCAAAATCGACTGAATCCAGAGACGAAATTCCTAGTTCTATTCCATCTCAACCCGCTCCTCCAGTCGTAGTTATGGTATGAACTTCTTGAATCTCGTATTTTTTTTGGCGGACATTTCCCAAAAAACTTTTCACATTCTCTAAGATTCATCTCATTATTGTTACTTATATGTAGTTAAAACTTTGGGTTGATTGTTTATTCTTGGTTCTAGTTACTATATCTGTATTGCATAAGATTTCATCAGGTTTTATTGAATTCGATTGAGCCAAATGGTTTTTTAAATTTTTTCGGTATTCCAATACTTTCCCCTTTCAATTTCTGAGTTTAATGTTGATTATTTCATGAAATTGATGTGTTTTTATTGCTCTATAGGCATTCCGATTCTTCCCAGGTCATTTTTATTTGTTTTAGTCACTTTTATGGGAATCTGGGTTTAACATGTGTATCGTGTTTATCGTGTTTTCATAGTGTTCTACGTGTTCTTGGCATATTCAATGATTTGATCCATTTTTATTTAACTTGTTTGACATTTTGTGTTTATACACTATTCACATTTTGATCTTGTATGGGTCCACACTTCTGTGTTTGCGGTAATATCGTTAATATCTATGCCTACCGCAACCTTTGTTACCGTGCCTCACTTGACCGCACCATCATTGCCTTTCATTCTTGTCAAGTGACCGCACGACCTACCTCGTTTTCTAAACTTTAAATTTTGCTTTGTTTCAGGACCTAAACCATTTCATTCCTGGGATAGTCATTGACCATGCAGATCTCAAGAAGGATGCAATTGGCCGCAATATCTTGGGTCGCATGCACAAATCTGGAATTCTCCCTCTCTTTACCTTTGCTCAAGAATTTCATCTCCCCGCTTTTGTTGACGAATTCTTCAGTTCGGCTGTTGAAATGGAAAGTCCAGAAGAGCCTGCCGCACATCCTAAATTCCTAAAGCCACTGTTATGGGAATCCATTTGGCCTTTGATGCTAGTGACATTGCCCATGCCGTGGGAATCAAGAAAAGCAAGGATTTTGATACTATTTCACGGCAGGAGACCCTTAGTCTGGCTAAGAAACTAGCTGGCACGGCAGACATTCTCAAAAATCCAGCGTAAGGACGTTGGTGAAATAATGTACCATATTGGCCATCTGGTAGATCATGCCCTATTATGCAAGACTGGCAATCATGCCAACTTTAATCACACTCAATGGATGATCTCTGCTGCTATTTATCTTGGCAAGCGATTAGATTGGGGTCAAATCATGTATGACATCCTGCGAGCCAATATTCTCTCATATAAGGATGCGGCTGATGAAGGCGAGACCAAGTACCGCACGAACAGTAGGTTGATTTCCTACTTGATGAGTCACACAATCAGAATTAGGGAATTGTATGAGCAGAACAAGAATTATAAGGTTCCAATTCCTACCTCAAAAGACTTCTGCCGCAAATCTATGAAGACCAATTACCGTAGTAATTTTGGAGATGAGATGTACCGCTCCTATCTTCTGAGAGATCCAATTGAAGAATACATCCCTCCCAAATACTCTAAGAGAGGTCAAGCAAATCTTGGTGATAGAATGGTTAGTGATGTGGAGGCTGCCGAATTTGAACAAGACCGCAAGAATGCTGCCGCCATGAAGGCTCGTGAAAAGGGTAAGAATGTTGAACTCCCCTCTCCTCCAACTTCTGTTAAAGGCAAAGAGAAGGTTGGGGAACCGACAAGGAAGTCAAGACCAGTTTCCCAGGGCGTCAAGATTGCACCTACCGCACCTGTTCGTCCTGCCGCTCCAAAACCTCCAAAATCTAAAGTATTCCTACTGCACCTCCAATGTCTCCTCCCCATCCCCTGAACCTCAACCAAAATCCAAAGTATCAAATCCCTCTCTTCCAAACCTGCCGCGCCAAAACAACCCTATGTTGTCCCTCACTCTACCGTGCCTTCCCTTAAATCCAAACCTTCTATATCCCTCAAAACAGCACCAAGTAAGGGGGAGTCGTTTGACAAGAAAGATCGCATACCCCTAGCCCTGTCAAAGTCTCCAAAAAGGCTAAGGTGGCTAAGCAACCTTCACCTGAGGTAATCTCCCCAACCCTTTCATCTGACGAGGAAATAGTGGTTGCCCCTCCCAAAATTTCAAAGAATTTTGTTCTGGATGCCCAAGAAGCTGATATGGAAGAAGTGAGTGGATCTGAGAATGAGGATGATGCTGCCGCAGAAGAGGATGAGCAGTCTGAGGATGCCACTGACAGTGAAACAGAGGAACAGGCTGTTGAGAAGCCCATTGATAAGGGATTGGTTGATGAGAGTTCTGAGGAAGAAATGGAGATTCTGCCGCAAGTGACAAGTCTGCCGCAGAAAAAAGATATGGATGTTGAAAATGTTGAAGATATTGCTCCTGAAAAGATAGATTTCTTTTGTTGTTGAAGATATTGGTGATGATGAGACAATGTCACCAAGGATAATGTTTCTGAGCAACGTGTTGAAGTTCCTACCTAACGTGCCTCTTGTCCCTACCGCACCAGCTCATCGACCGCCACCACCTGCTCTTGAGTCAAATCAATCTATTTCTGAACTGCTTGCCGCAGTCAAGCTCTTACTCAGATGCAGGCAGACACTCAATCCAGTTGAATCTTTAGTGTCTAGTATGTGGCGCTTCGAGAGGAGGTTATTGAGCTGAAGACTGATCAAGCCGCATTGAAGCGAGATGTTGCGCACTTCCCTCGAATGATTTCGACCATTAAGGGGGAGAGTGTTGTGATAACAAAGGCTGTTAAGGACATCATGCAGGAACAACTAGCATCTCTACCGCACCTCCTGCCGCAGATCCTGCTCTCACTTATGCCGCACTCAGAGAAGCCCTTCATAAGCAAACCAATACATCAGTACCAGTGTTGTCAATGGTGTTGAAGGTGCGAGCAAAGAAATTATCAAAGGCTATGAATTTGATAAACTTGAGGTCAAGGATGAGCTGGGAAAGAACTGAAGAAGTTGAAATCGTCTCTGAAAGGAGGAAATAATGGTTCAAACAAATACCGCACTTCTTACGGTTGCTGAAAAGTTCACTCCCAAGATTGCCGCAATGACTGAAGCAATGAAGGTCAAACCAACCGTATCGAGATCAACAACGTAGAATTGAAGGACAATCTACCAAGATTGACCTCCTATCCAACCGCATCAATACGGTAATGAACAGGCTAAATCGACAAGGCGTGATTCAAGCTGCGCAGGAAGCTTTTAACCTCCTGAAGCAGGTCACGGCAATGTTCAAGCTCACGGTGAGAGGAAGAAGAAGATGGAGTCACTGCTCCAGTCATGATTCCGGATTGAATATCCCAGCTTACCGCTTTCCTCTTGCCACAAAATCCATTGAAGACCTCATTGATGTTGACCGTATTTGATCTGACAGCATGTGGTCATGAAAATGTGATGTTAAAACAATCTTACTTTTATGTTTTTATTCTGGGTTTGTAACTTAAAACAATATTTCTCTTTGAGATCCTTATACTCCTGATGCCTTAATGATTATCATCTGAAGTATGATTATTGTGTTTGTTGCATTTCTACTCCTTCTCTGATTATTTATCTTGAAATGCTTAAAACAATATTTCTATCTTCTAGGATTAGTAATTTGTTTTTCTTTTTAGGATGATAGAAATCTATGACATTGGCTTAGAGTGTGCATTGACTTGGGACATGATATTTAATAAAATGATTATTCTTAAAAACATGTTTTTACCAAGTACAATAAAGAAATAGCCTTTGTTATATAGGTAATGGTCTCAATCAATGGGGAGATTGTGGGGTATGCTTATTATAAACCACTCCTATTACCTAGATTTGATTGATCCATAACCTAATTTTATCTTTTGTGGACTTTAGGATATATTGTAAGAAGTACTTAAAACTTCATTCTTGAATAGTCACTTGATAGTATAGGCTTTAGATTGATAGGCTGGAATTTTCTAAGTCTGGAAAAATGAGGTAGGTCCATGCCTACCGCATGTACCTACCGCATAACCAAGGTGCCGCATTCTCTATGCTTGCCGCAAGATAACCTTGCCGCATGGTTTCATATACCGCGTGAATCTCTACCGCATGAACCATGGTTGAAGAAATCAAGATGGTTCAAACTTAACCATGGTCACACTTGTGTCTTTACCTTGGTTAGTTTTAAACGTTGCAAATTCAAATTTCAAATTTGAATACAACTGTCATCATAGTACAGTTGGACCACCATGACTCTGCAAACAAAAGGACAACTCAGACTGAGCTCCAATTAGATTTCAACAGCTCATTGTCCATCAAAACTTGGACCCCAAGTATTCTAACGGCTAGTTTCTCCATCAAGGCTATAAATAGACCTTGAATTCTTCATTGAAAGATAAGCTGAGATTCTAAGAGAGAAATTGCTGTTGAAATTCTTGGTGATTGAAGATCATACTCAAGATTTCCAGAATCCTTTGAATCTTCAAGCACTCAACCTTCAAGTCTTCAAACAAATCTCCAGCAACCTTCAAGATCAAATCTCAAGCCTCTCAACACAAGATTCATTAGGCTCTAAAATCATATAGATTTCAAAGAGCTCTTGATTCTTACACACACACTCACCCCGATTGATCAATCACATAGATTGAATCATTAGGGATACACGGTCTAAGTCTAGGATGTTCTTCATGAAATAGGAGTTAATTCAGTTCTTCATCTTTGTAATCTGTACTCAAGAGAACTAATACATCCTCATTCAAAATCCAAGACTGACCATCTGGTAAAGGACGTAGATCTTTTAACAGATCGAACCTTTCCAAATCATGTGGTCTTTACTTACTGCACTTTACCTTTCTGCAAATTTACTTATTGTTCATCTTGTTCATATGTGCTCTTCACTTGTTCATATTAATTTTGTTTGTCTTTTAGTGTTTGATCTTTCAGATTTAAGAAAAAGTGTGAATTGTTTGTTTGTCTACCTCATTGCCTAAGTTAAAATCTGACTAACTTATTATTTGCCCAAAATCTCCAGACACAAATTTTCAATCTTTCAACCTACCTCACCTTAACCTACCGCACACTAACCTACCGCATATACTCTACCGCACTACCTACCGCAAACTAACCTACCGCATTGAACTTATCAAAACACAACTCTTAACTTGTTTAACGAAAACTTCCGCTGTGCATTTTATACTTGACCGTGTGTTTTATCTACCGCAAAACTCAAGTGTAAGCATAAAGGTTGAATTTTGAAAAAGGGTTGAAATTTTAAATAGGCTATTCACCCCCCCCCCCTCTAGCCTCTTTTCATACCCTTGTTGTGTCTCTGGGACCAA
>JAOWBW010000550.1:0-19337 GCA_026119855.1 Campanula takesimana
AATATTGCTTTGAAGTCTCGTGCCACTTGGAGTCACACTTGGACTTTTTGAATTGTGGGGTGCGGGCACAGTTGACCGCGACCAGAAAAATGTTCCTGCTGGGGATGCAAATGTTGAGATTGGACTCTTGAGGGGGGTGTGGCACCCGTGACAGAAACTTAGGGAGTCGGAATCCGTGGGAGGACGGCCTACTTTTTGAGTGGGAGTTTTATCCTACTTCAATTTTTGACATGCCTTAAGGCGGACCAGAAGAATGTGTGTGCCCAACTGGGTGTCTGAGGACAGGGGTTGTGCTTGATTTAAGCTGGAGATCTCTGACAGGCCTTTTCTTGAAGCGATTTAGACTGGGGAGGCGCGCGCTTTCCTCTGTAGGCTTGGAACGCGCGCGCATTTCAGACTGCTGGCGGGTGGCGCGCGCGTCTGGGAGGAGCAGAATTCCGGGCTTGATATTTGCTGACCAAAAGAGCCCCAACAGCTATAATATCATCTTCTGTTCGACCACTTGATTCTCACAGCTCCTTTCTGCGATTCTTGAACATCATATTATTGCTTAACTTTGCTTGTGATAAACATTTTCCATGGCTTCCAATTCTTTTGCCCTTGATGCCAAGTTGTTAGTCGTGAGTATCAAAAGGACTTGGGCACTTTTGTGTATTCTTTCAAGACCCATCCCAAGAAGGCCTTCATTAAAGAATTCGGGTTCCGATTCTTTTCACCTTGCGGACGTTGAAGCCGGATTGGGATTTGTTGAGAGCTGCCGCGGCTTTCTGGGATTGCGAAGCCATACCTTCAACCTTTCAGCTAATGAAATGGTGCCGACTGTTGACAATTTCGGGCCATCCTTGGCATGCCTTTGGCCGGTCGGATTGCCGTCCCTAAATATCACCGTGGTGCCATCGACTCTTGGGTTGAGTTACTGAATCTCCCTATTGAGGACGTGAGGAAGATGTTGCACTGGTACGTGATTGACATAACTGAGTGGCCGATGTTCTTCAGTTTACACTCGGGGACCCGGTGGTTCAATCTTTCAAAAGGAATGCCATGGCCGTTTGTCTCTTCAGCGAAGTACTGTTTGTTACACCCTTCGTGACTGCGGAGTTGCAGTTGGCTGAGATTATTTTGCAAGCTAAGGAGCAGCAATTAGTGTAATCCCTCTTATTTGTAGGTGAGACGTTGCACGGCCTTGATGAGTTACATAGGACGGGCAAGATGTGTCGGGGAAGCCCTTTGCTCTTGACCATATGGCTCCGTGAACACTTCAAGATTTATTCTCCGGATGGTGATTTGTCTCCTTTTGCTGTTCATAGGAGGAAGTTGTTGATCCGGGATTTATCTGAGATGGTTGGAAGAAATTTTTTGCCTCTCGGGTGACCGTTGATATTGAGTGGTGGTCCTTCTTCTTGGGGTCTTCGTCCTTTTGTGGGAGTGGACTCTTGGTTTTCAGCACGTGGTTGTACCCGTTTTGAGAGAGAGATTGTTCATTTTACCAGCCAGAGCGGGTTCTGCGGCAGTTCGGTTGCCAACACACAATTCCTTTTCCGAGGGACGGAATGCTTCGTCCAGTTGCTTACATGGGTCCTGACTTCTCGAGTGAGCTTCAGTCGGCTTGGGGAGATGACCGCAACCGTTGGGCTTTTGCTCCTCTGCATCGGAGGAGTGTCTTCCTTCCGAGAGCTACTTGGATTATTTATTTGGCACCCTTTACCGTGGCATCACTTGGGTTGATGTGCTTCGTGACGAGTGTTGGGACAGGGTTTTGAGCCTAGCAGAACTTTGAGATATAGGGAGGCTGCTGCTGATTCGAGTAACATTCTCGCTGACCCTTTCGGTACTCCTTTGGATGATTTTTATGCTAGAGAGACGTGTTGCAACACAGAAGGTTTCGGTGCGTATTAGTGCTCCTTCGTTACACAGAAGAAAAGGATGGGAGACGATCGGGTGGTCCTTTGAAAGCTAAGAGAAAATTGGATTTTTCTTAGTACCCTAAGAGATTGCAATTAGACCACTTTGTTTAGATTTTATTTAATATTTTGATGTCTTTTTGTTGCTCAATAAATCCGTTGTAATGGTTTGAATAATTCATTGAATGAATAAGAATTGCATTTTATTATTTGAAGTGAATTGGGTATTTTTGATATGTTTTAGACCGCACCGAAGGTTGCCTACGTTCCTCCAGTTGGGAGGCTCAGTCTTCGTAGTTCAAACAAACAAAGACCTTTTTTTTATTTTTTTTGTGTGCACCTGTTTTTTGCCTAGACCGCCCTTTCGGTTTTCAATCTAGCGGGCTTCTCTTTTTTGCACGTGCTCTAATTTTTGCCTAGGCCCCCTTGCGGGTTTTCAACCTAGCGAGCGATTTTTTTTTTTTTTATATGGTCTTTGTTTATTAAGCGTAGATCTCTTGAGCTTGTCGAGTTGACCTCCTTTGGCAGCTGGTCACCATCTAAATCCACGAGCCGGACTGCACCACCGCTTAGTATCTTTTTGAACGTACGGACCGATCCATCGGGGTCCCCATTTCCCCAGGGGATTCATGGCATTAGGAGGATGTTGTCTTAAGACCAAATCTCCACATTGATGTTTCGAGGCTTCACTTTTTGTTGAAAGCTCTTGCCATCCTTTGCTGATATGCCCTCGTGCGTTCGAGTGCTCTTAACCTTTTCTGTCGAGTAAGGCTAGTGTTGTATATGACTTTGCATCCAGTTGACCTCGTTGACTTGATTCTCGAGGAGGACCCGTAGAGATTGGACTTCAAGTTCGATAGGGAGTACGGCTTCAGAACCATAGACTAATGCATAAGGAGTTTCTCCTGTTGCAGATCGTACCGTATTGATGTGCGGTAGCCCCACAATGCTAATGGTAGCTTCTCGGGCCAATCCCTTCCTGTTGAGGCCATTTTCTTGACGATGGTCTCGATGGTTTTATTTGCTGCTTCAACCGCGCCATTTGCTTGGGACGGTAAGGAGATGACTTGTGCTTGGTGATCTTGTATTCTACCAAAAGTGCATCCATTCCTTCTCAAAGTGAGAGCCGTTGTCGGAAAAAATGATTCATGAGGCAGCCGTATCGGCACATGATATTTAATCTTTTAAAATTCGGCCACTTTCTTGGCGTTGAGGGTCCGATAGGCTTGTGCTTCGACCCACTTTGTGAAGTAGTCGACTGCCACTAGGACGAATGACTGCCCATTGCTCCCGGCAGGATGAACTTTACCGATGATGTCTATCCCCCAACAAGAGAAAGGCCAAGGTGTGACCATGTTGTAAAGTTGTGAGGGTGGAGCATGTTGCAGATTAGCGTGGAATTGGCACTTGGCACACCTTTTGACTTTCTCGATACAGTCTCGTTCCATAGTGCTCCAATAGTAACCAATGCGAAGTATCTTCTTGACTAGCATAAACCCATTCATGTGGGGTCCACATTCTCCTTCGTGCACTTCACACATTATCTCTTGAGCTTCGGCCTCATTGGCGCATAAGAGATTGATCCCGTCGTGGTGCCTTTTATAGACTCGGTCCCCAATCAGTACGTACCGAGAGGCTAACCTTTGCAGAGCTGCTTGAGACTTCTTATTGCTATTCTCGGGATAAGTGCCATCTTTGAGGAAATTCATGATATCCGAATACCACGGAGAGTTTGTTTGAACCTCGTTGATCTCGATACTCATGCAATATGCCGGACTGTTCCTTCGGGCAATTTTGAAAGGCTTCACCATTTTCCCTTTGGGCATTTCGACTAATGAAGCTATAGTGCCAGTGCATCGGCGAAGCGATTCTTATCCCTTGGCAGTAGTTGAAAGTGATCTCTTGGAATTGTTCAACCAGTTCTTCAAGGTGCTGACCATACCGTTGGAGAGTCGGGTCTTGGGTTCGCCACTCCCGATTGCTGATTGATAAGAGCAAAGAGTCGCCGAATACTTCTAGTTCTGTGATGTTTCTGTCGAGAGCTGCTTCGAGCCCCGCTATACATCCTTCGTACTCGGCAATGTTGTTGGTAGCTTCGAATTCCAGGCGGATGCAATGGGAGTGTAGATATCTTTTGGATCGACAAGCAATACCCCTATACCAAAACCGTGTTTATTGGCGGGCCATCGAAAAAAGTTGCCACTTTTTTCCTCGGTTGCAGTACAAATTAAATGCTCGTCGGGGAACTGTACGTCTCCCCCTTCACTTCGTCACACGGGAATTCGGCAAGCTGGTCCTGAAACACTTTCCCCTTGACGGATTTTGTGTGACGTAAGTGATATCATAGCCGGCGAGCATGAAGTACCATTTGGGCTATTCTTCTTGACATGAAAGGCTTCTCGAAGATGTAGCGGAGCGGGTCCACCTTTGCTACTAGCTTGATCGGAAAAGATCCATATAGTGTTCGATCTTTTGAGTGACCCAAACCAATGCTGCACATGACTTCTCTAAGACAGAGTAGTTCTTTTCGCCTCCTTGGAATCGGCGACTGACAAAATAAATGGCATTCTCCTTTGTGGACTCTCATTGCTCTTGTGCTAACATAGCCCCTAGGGCTTCATCGTTGACAGTGAGATAGAGCAACAGAGGTTTCTCCTTGTGCGGCGGAACTAGAACAGGAGGGCACGTCAAGTAATGCTTCACTTTGTCGAAGGCTTCTTGGCACGCGTCGGTCCATTCTAGAGCCCACATGTCTTGAGTAGCTTGAAGATTGGCTCGCACATGGAAGTGAGTTGGTGCACAAACAGACTGATGTATTGTACTCTGCCCATGAAACCTTTATCTCTTTCTGCGTCTTTGGAGGAGGCATGTCAATGATTGCTTGATTTTTGAGGGGTCTACTTCAATTCCCCTTTAGTGACCATATAACCAAGACTTTGCCTCGGATAACCCCGAACGTGCACTTTGCAGGGTTTAGCCTCATCTTGTGTTGACGAAGCCTTTCGAAGAACTTGCGGAGATCGATTAAATGTTGACCATCGTCCACCTTTGGAGTAATGATCATGTCGTCCACATAGCCTCGTTTCTTAACCAAATTGCATGACTGTGTAGCAAAAGGTACCCCACGGTGTTGTGAAGGCTGTCTTATGTTGATCTTCCTCGGCCATGAGAATCTGATTGTACCCGCGAACCCATCCACGAATGAGCGACCTCGTAGGCAGCAGTGGAGTCGACTAGCATGTCGATATTAGGGAGTGGAAATCATCCTTTGGGGAAGCTTTGTTTAAATCCCGGAAGTCTACACAAACTCGAACCTTGCCGTTTGCCTTCCTGACTGTCACAATGTTGGCTAACCATGTCGATACTCGATAACCTTGATGAAACCCACACTGAGGAGCTTCTCAATCTCTTCTTTGACCTGCAGAGACCATTCTGGCTTGATCTTTCTGAGCTTCTGCTTTACTGGCCTGGCATCTTCTCTGATCGGAATCCTGTGCTCTGCTACCTTTCTGTCCAAACCGGCATGTCTTTGTATGATCATGCGAACACATCCACGAACTCCCGTAGTAATGCAGTCAACCTGTCTCTGTCGTCCCCTTTGAAGAAGCTTCCAATCTTAGTTTCTTTTGTCTCTTCTTCGGTACCCAGATTAACACATGAATTCTTCGTCAGCCTTTGGACCATTTCACCACGACTACGGACTTGTTGAGCGAGTTCATTTAAGTATGTGTGTTTTTCGTGGTCTATTTCATCATAATTTGAATCGTTTATTAACTTGTTCGTTAGTTCATTATTAGTTAATTCTCATTTATGATGTTTGCAATCTCAGGGTACTCAGAAATATCAAATTTTCATTAGCAAAGAAAGGAAACACACGCTCGGCTATGGCCCCAAATCCTCTTGGGTGAGGGTATTAGAGACACTCTCGGACTCGAAAGTAAGTGTGAGCGCTCTTCCTTTGTTGCTGTGCGGGTATGCAACCCATTTCTTGGACTAAGAATTCTTCGGATACCACGGGCCCTTTCGTTGAATACCAATTGTGATCGGATCGGAGCTTGGCAGGATCTCACTGAGAGTCTCGTTTATGATGACGTGTCATGGATGGCGTTACTTGGCATTCATTCATCATGGCAAGCTCTTCGAACATGGAGCTAAATCTGTCAGTTCTTCCCCCACGGTGATTTCTGTCTCGGATTCTATAGTCATCTTCCTTCCCCACCATTCACGGGGCGACATGGGAGTTGGTTCCCTTTCGGATTTCTGGATCTCACAATCGGAGAAGATTTCGAGGCCGGGCATTTTGACACCCTTATTGTTAATATCGCGACCCCGAACCCCGCGGGCCCGAGACGCGAGCTGGACGTCGACTTAAAACCAAAACTATGAAATACCGAAGTTAAAAATTCCATTTTGAACCAACAGATGATAACACAAGGTTTTACAAATCTAAGATTAACTCAACAATGTACATCCAACATAAGCTCCACAGCTTATACCCAAAAGAATAAAATATACAATTCTTAATGACGTCAATAATGGTAAAACTATCCCCAAAAGGTTATACATTTAAATAATGTAAACCGATCCATAACAACCTGCCCCAAATTCTCAATCCTCTCGACGTCCTCCTTGAACCGCGAATCCTAATCTTTTTCCTCCTGGGGGGGGTTAAGGAAAAACAAAGATGGAAATAAACGGGGTGAGATAAAATCTCAGTAAGTTACTAATGCAACTACATGACATGCTAATATGCAATGACCAATAGCAATTAACATAAGACAGATAGCAGCGGAATAATAAGTGACATGCTGACGAACGGTAACATCCAATAATCAATCATATAAATAAACATATAACAACAAATGAGAGGCTCCCTATCGCCAACCGTCCCATACCGGTTGGAAATAACGACCAGCTCATCATGCAACACATAAAGCTGAAATAAACACTCATAAGTGGATACATAGCCAAGGTTTCACCCAACTGAAGAACCAAATAAAGGTCGCTGCGCAGCTTCAATAATCAACAAATCATCATCTTCATAATAGCATGAAAGCTGAAGAGAAATCCCCGGTCAGAAGCGACCGATCAACCCATCGATCAACAAACCATCTTCATAGTAGCATAAAAGCTGAAGAGAAACCCGGTACCGGAACCAATAACCAAATGAAGTGTCACAAGGGACGGGAGACATGCCACAAAGTCATGCTCCAAGTAAAGCTAAAATGCACACAAAGGAGCTAGCTCTTCTCACATCCAAGGCCAATCTGGAGGAGGGTAATAATGGGGCAAAACAATGGTCAACATCACAATGGACTTGGCTGTGTGCTATCATAATGTTTCGCATCGCCAAACACACACAAAATACCAGCTGGACTTTCAAGTAAAGGCTAAGTAATAAAATACTAGCGCAATAAACGACCATTGATTCCAAAGTAGGGAATCATACCAATTAATCACCATAAAAGATGCAAACGATTACTCAAGAAGAGTTCAACAACAATATCACAAGGGGTTTCTCATAAAAGAGTCCAACAACATTGACCATTAAAACATAATGATTCCAAGATAAGGCACGTACCAAATACATCCTAAATATGATACCCACAAGTTAATCATAAAGAGCACAACCCAAACGGTCGCTCACCAATGGCACAATGACTATTACCAAAATGATCATAAACATTTACTCAAAAGATATACTAGGACTATGAACTCAACCATCTCATCACACCTGGAATTCCAAATAAGAAATCCGAATGAATACATCTTAAGGTTAATCAAACCGTAGGTACCCAATTGCCAATTCACGCTTTATCTCCGTTCATAATGAACCCATTCTAAACACCCCAAACGAATCCAAAAGGTTACACTTATTAGAACATGATCACAACTGGACTAAACCCTACACTTTGGTGTTCAGTAACCACCCTCTAGGTACTATAGGACATCGCCTAAAACCTAGACCAAGACTCACTCGAAAATCAATTCGATTGGAACAATCACGAACACATCATAAGATGCCCAAACATATACCAAATGATCATCACAAAGATAAGTCAAACCAACAATACCTCAATAAGATGTTCAAGATCCCAATTAACACTTAATTAATTTCAAACACAAACTTGATCACAAGGACCCAATTCTATCACTAGAGTGTACTACAATGATCACTAAGGTCGACTAGAAGGACACCCAAGACTTAGACCAAAACGCATTCTTCAATCACACAAATAACAAATGAAAACTTTCAGAGGTTCTGTGCGGCCGCCCAAACCCAACTGTGCGGTCGCCCAAAAAGCCATCAAACAAGAACAAAACCTTTCAGATAGATGTGCGGTCGCCCAGACATTTTTGGGCGGTCGCCCAACCTTCTGGTCTGCCGGAAATCGGGAGGGATGAACTGGGTTCTCCCATTTTTAACCCAAACCAAAACTAAACCAAAATCCAACACTCTTAACTAGCCTATTAATGAACTAAAACAACTTATAGGTCAAAACAACTCATATAACAACATTTAACAACCAAAATCAAGATTCAAACCCAACATTCATAAAATCACCATTTTTGACCAAAACTCAAATAAATTCGAAACTCAACCAAACTTCAAATATAACAACTCAAGCATTATATAAACATGATATGAACATTTTAGCATAAAAATGGGGGAAAAGCAACTTACTTGAATTTTCTCAAAGTTGCCGGAACTCGAATATTTTTGGCTTCCTACGATCCGATTGACGATCCAAACAAGATTCATGTTTTAAGAAATGAGAAATAATGAGAGGAAGATGATGGAAATGTAGAGAGAAGTGAGAGAGAAAACTTACCCTTTCTTGACAATGGAAGAGAGAGAGAGAAATGAGCTGGGAGTGGAAGGGAGGATGAAAGTGAGGGAGGTGAGGGGAAAAGAGAGAGTAAGTAGGATGATAAATTAGAATTTACACATAGACCCCCTCCCCTACACACTAACACAATAATCTTATACTCCCCACTAACATTTAAGTCCCAACAATACTGCGCTAACACAAATGACCCAAATAAAATGCTAGGCATAAATATTATAACACATAAAATGCACACATAAATATTTAAATAAATAATAATTTAAATAAATAAATAAGCAAATAAATAAATAATAATTATTTATTACTAATAAAATAGAGCCTAGTTTTCGGGTCGTGACATTCACTCCCCCTTAAAGAAAATTCGACCCGAATTTTAACGATACTTACCCGAAAGACCAAATAGGTACGGATACGGTAGTTCCGCCATTTCTCAAATTCCTCAATTGTCCAATCTATCCCACTACAAGGTAACCTTATATAATGCTTACGATAACACTACCTCTCGAACCGAATCATTCCATCATTATCTTCGTTACTAATCAAAACTCGTACTCAAAATCGAAGAATCCAAATTATTTCCACACATAATTCTCGAGATATCTCAAGCTCGCCTTATTCACAGCCTTAACTACACCGCAAAGGTACTTCCATTTGTAAATCGCATACTTAGTATTATTCCCCAGAATTTCAAAACATTACCATCTCGAGCTTAATTAGCTTTTAAAATATGAAAGGCTAAAGAAATTTTCCCATCCCCATAATATTCACCAAAGGCTATATCTCTAAGGGTTCCCATTATAGTGCTCTCGTTCTAGGTAGCACCTTAAACTAGAGGTGTAATATAAACCCAAAATTTTAATACAAAATGCTCACTTAAATCTACGCCATAATATCATCGTCATAAAACTCCAATCCTTGAAAGCCTAAAATAATTACGAATACGCAACAGTCCGAAAATGATCTAAATTTTATCTTCAAGCGATCTCCTCTAGCTCCCTTTTTAGTTAATAATCTGTGCTCATATACCCAAGGAAATCAACAAATCTCAAATCCTCAATAGCTAACCCAAGTTAGTCTTTCACGCATACATTTATTAACCTAATGATACTTAGGCTCAATCGTACTACCATCATAATAAACCAATTAGCTAGCAACGTTCCAACTGACCCAATACCAAATCATGATATTCCCTAATTATGCCCCAGTATTGATACTCCACTTCCTTCACATACCCTTGATCCTCTTCGGGAAACGCCACCAAGAAGGGATTTAGAACCATAGAACCACTATCTAACCAAAATTTCAAAATGCCCTTAACATAGATTGAGAAATTATTACTCTCCCAAAATGTACTTAGTCCCTTCTAACTTAACACGCTTACCACCATTAATGATCATAACTCCTACAACAAACTCATCATCCATAACAAATCGTACACCTCTCCATGCTAATCCATTCCGATACATTCACGGAGATGCACTAAAAGTGTTTAAAATTTTCCTCAAGAGATCCTCATTGAATCCTCAACTCCTATAACTCAACCCATACAATATGGATATTGATCTAAATATTAGCATTACAACCTTGTACCATAACAACTCAATTTAACCCAAGCTTCTCCTCAAACACTGGGTACTATTCGGAAGAAAACGAAAATCTTACGAATGATATATACACCCAACAAATTGACCGAAACTAAATACTCGGATTTCAATTAAGAAAAGATAGGTATAACTCTACCCAAAGGAACGGTCTCAAACAGTTTTAAGAAATTAGGAATGGAGAATATAACAATCCCCTACAACAATAGATTAAAGCAATAGTAACATCAAAATCTTGTAATAGCAACATGGCTAATTTAGCAGGTGAGACATAACCATACTTAAGCACATCATAAGCACATAAGACTTCATCAGATACCCTAAAGTCCTCCATAGGAGTAGAAACCTACAACACATAAGTCAAAGACTCAGAAGAAATAAATGCAACTAAATGCACAGAAACACATAAATGCGATGATCCTAAAATGCACGCGCTCGCTCTCACGACGCAAAATAATACCTCCTGAAATTATCCGTTACCTGGTGAGTGCTCATTGATTGCAAATACTCTACCCGAAACCTTGGGCTTCCCCGAAGCATCCCTCTTCTGACCCTGTGGTATTCCAGTTCCTGTCCCCGATGACTGAACTCTAAACCTCGGACAATTTTTAACGAAGTGTCCCAACTGACCACACTTCACAAATTTTCCTTGCTTCTTCCAACACTTGTCTTCTGAGTATCCTTTCCTCTGACAGTAGCTGCAGACTTTCCCATTTTGTGTCCCCTTATTAGAACCTTGATTTCCTACTGTTGGTTGCCCTTGAAGTTGCCCTCTGAATCGAGTTTGCACTCCAGAATTACCTCTGTTATCCGAATGTTGCTGTTGTGACTTACTCTGCCCTCCTTGCTTACCCGCGTTAACCATCTCAGTCTTCCTTTTGTGTTCCCCAATATCCTGCTCAATCAAGTAGGCTCGATCCACCGCATCCTGAAAAGGTTGAATTCTTTGGGCTAAAAGTTGAGTCCTAATAGCTGTCTTCAAACCCCTGATCAATCTCATCGCTTTCTGCTCCTCGGTCCGCACAAGGTAGTCACAACGCCTGGCTAATTCTGCGAACTTAGCCGAGTACTGTGCTACTGACATCATGCCTTGCTCCAAGCTGAGGAACTCGATCTCTTTCCGGTTTTGATCCACTAGAGAGATAAAATGATCCTTGAATTTCCTCACGAACCACTCCCAAGGATATGGTACAAGAGTCGCATCCCAACTGGTCTTCAGTGCCTTCCACCAATGTTCCGCAGCCCCACGAGCTTATAAGCTGCAAACAGAACCCTATCCTCATCAGTGCAACCAAAGACATCGTAGATTTTCTCCATCGATTTATCCATAGCTCGGCTTTCTTCACATCCGGCTCACCGTCGTACTCACTTGGTTTCAACTTTAAGAACTGCTCCAACCCATATCGCGGAGGTGCTACATGTTCCTCTCTCGGCCCTTGGTCACGAATTGATTTCACGGCCGCTTCAAACCTGCCCTGAAACACTGCACGGTTTTCTTCCCTTAGACCATTAAGATTCTGAGTACCACTGATGTCTTCACCAGCTCTTCTTCTAGCCATTGAGAACAATTACCTGTATAAAACATCAACCGTTACTCACTCCGAACACAACTACCCTCCTAGGTCGTTCTAGCCACCTATACCGATACTTAGAGCTAAACCATAGCTCTGATACCAACTGTCGCGACCCCGAACCCCGCGGGCCCGAGACCGCGAGCTGGACATCGACTTAAAACCAAAACTATGAAATACCGAAGTTAAAAATTCCATTTTGAACCAAAAGATGATAACACAAGGTTTACAAATCCAAGATTAAATCAACAATGTACATCCAACATAAGCTCCACAGCTTATACCAAAAGAATAAAATATACAATTCTTAATGACGTCAATAATGGTAAAACTATCCCCAAAAGGTTATACAGTTAAATAATGTAAACCGATCCATAACAACCTGCCCTAAAATCTCAATCCTCTCGACGTCCTCCTTGAACCGCGAATCCTAATCCTTTTCCTCCATGGGGGGGGTTAAGGAAAAACAAAGATGGAAATAAACGGTGTGAGATAAAATCTCAGTAACTTACTAATGCAACTACATGACATGCTAATATGCAATGACCAATAGCAATTAACATAAGACAGATAGCAGCGGAATAATAAGTGACATGCTGACGAACGGTAACATCCAATAATCAATCATATAAATAAACATATAACAACAAAATGAGAGGCTCCCTATCGCCAACCGTCCCATACGGTTGGAAATAACGACCAGCTCATCATGCAACACATAAAGCTGAAATAAACACTCATAAGTGGATACATAGCCAAGGTTTCACCCAACTGAAGAACCAAATAAAGGTCGCTGCGCAGCTTCAATAATCAACAAATCATCATCTTCATAATAGCATGAAAGCTGAAGAGAAATCCCCGGTCAGAAGCGACCGATCAACCCATCGATCAACAAACCATCTTCATAGTAGCATAAAAGCTGAAGAGAAACCCGGTACTGGAACCAATAACCAAATGAAGTGTCACAAGGGACGGGAGACATGCCACAAAGTCATGCTCCAAGTAAAGCTAAAATGCACACAAAGGAGCTAGCTCTTCTCACATCCAAGGCCAATCTGGAGGAGGGTAATAATGGGGCAAAACAATGGTCAACATCACAATGGACTTGGCTGTGCCATCATAATGTTTCGCATCGCCCAAACACACACAAAATACCAGCTGGACTTTCAAGTAAAGGCTAAGTAATAAAATACTAGCACAATAAACAACCATTGATTCCAAAGTAGGGAATCATACCAATTAATCACCATAAAAGATGCAAACGATTACTCAAGAAGAGTTCAACAACAATAGCACAAGGAGTTTCTCATAAAAGAGTCCAACAATATTGACCATTAAAACATAATGATTCCAAGATAAGGCACGTACCAAATACATCCTAAATATGATACCCACAAGTTAATCATAAAGAGCACAACCCAAACGGTCGCTCACCAATGGCACAATGACTATTACCAAAATGATCATAAACATTTACTCAAAAGATATACTAGGACTATGAACTTAACCATCTCATCACACCTAGAATTCCAAATAAGAAATCCGAATGAATACATCTTAAGGTTAATCAAACCGTAGGTACCCAATTGCCAATTCACGCTTTATCTCCGTTCATAACGAACCCATTCTAAACACCCCAAACGAATCCAAAAGGTTACACTTATTAGAACATGATCACAACTGGACTAAACCCTAAACTTTGGTGTTCAGTAACCACCCTCTAGGTACTATAGGACATCGCCTAAAACCTAGATCAAGACTCACTCGAAAATCAATTCGATTGGAACAATCACGAACACATCATAAGATGCCCAAACATATACCAAATGATCATCACAAAGATAAGTCAAACCAACAATACCTCAATAAGATGTTCCAAATCCCAATTAACACTTAATTAATTTCAAACACAAACTTGATCACAAAGGACCCAATTCTATCACTAGAGTGTACTACAATGATCACTAAGGTCGACTAGAAGGACACCCAAGACTTAGACCAAAACGCATTCTTCAATCACACAAATTAACAAATGAAAACTTTCAGAGGTTCTGTGCGGCCGCCCAAACCCAACTGTGCGGTCGCCCAAAAAGCCATCAAACAAGAACAAAACCTTTCAGATAGATGTGCGGTCGCCCAGACATTTTTGGACGGTCGCCCAACCTTCTGGTCTGCCAGAAATCGGGAGGGATGAACTGGGTTCTCCCATTTTTAACCCAAAACTAAACCAAAATCCAACACTCTTAACTAGCCTATTAATGAACTAAAACAACTTATAGGTCAAAACAACTCATATAACAACATTTAACAACCAAAATCAAGATTCAAACCCAACATTCATAAAATCACCATTTTTGACCAAAACTCAAATAAATTCGAAACTCAACCAAACTTCAAATATAACAACTCAAGCATTATATAAACATGATATGAACATTTTAGCATAAAAATGGGGGAAAAGCAACTTACTTGAATTTTCTCAAAGTTGCCGGAACTCGAATATTTTTGGCTTCCTACGATCCTATCGACGATCCAAACAAGATTCATGTTTTAAGAAATGAGAAATAATGAGAGGAAGATGATGGAAATGTAGAGAGAAGTGAGAGAGAAAACTTACCCTTCTTGACAATGGAAGAGAGAGAGAGAAATGAGCTGGGAGTGGAAGGGAGAGGATGAAAGTGAGGGAGGTGAGGGGAAAAAGGAGAGAGTAGTAGGATGATAAATTAGAATTTACACATAGCCCCCTCCCCTACACACTAACACAATAATCTTATACTCCCCACTAACATTAAGTCCCAACAATACTGCGCTAACACAAATGACCCAAATAAAATGCTAGGCATAAATATTTAAACACATAAAATGCACACATAAATATTTAAAAAATAATAATTTAAATAAATAAATAAGCAAATAAATAAATAATAATTATTTATTACTAATAAAATAGAGCCTAGTTTTCGGGTCGTGACATTCACTCCCCCTTAAAGAAAAATTCGACCCGAATTTAACGATACTTACCCGAAAGACCAAATAGGTACGGATACGGTAGTTCCGCCATTTCTCAAATTCCTCAATTGTCCAATCTATCCCACTACAAGTAACCTTAAATAATGCTTACGATAACACTACCTCTCGAACCGAATCATTCCATCATTATCTTCGTTACTAATCAAAACTCGTACTCAAATCGAGAATCCAAATTATTCCACACAATTCTCGAGATATCTCAAGCTCGCCTTATTCAAATCCTTAACTACACCGCAAAGGTACTTTCATTTGTAAATAGCATACATACTTAGTATTACCCCAGAATTTCAAAACATTACCATCTCGAGCTTAATTAGCTTTTAAAATATGAAAGGCTAAAGAAATTTTCCCATCCACATAATATTCACCAAAGGCTATATCTCTAAGGTTTCCATTATAGTGCTCTCGTTCTAGGTAGCACCTTAAACTAGAGGGTAATATAAACCCAAAATTAATACAAAATGCTCACTTAAATCTACGCATAATATCATCGTCATAAAACTCCAATCCTGAAAGCCTAAAATAATACGAATACTCAACAGTCCGAAAATGATCTAAATTTTATCTTCAAGGGATCTCCTCTAACTCCCTTTTAGTTAATAATCAGTGCTCATATACCAAGGAAATCAACAAATCTCAAATCCTCAATAGCTAACCCAAGTTAGTCTTCACGCATACATTTATTAACCTAATGATACTTAGGCTCAATGTACTACCATCATAATAAACCAATTAGCTAGCAACGTTCCAACTGACCCAATACCAAATCATGATATTCCCTAATTATGCCCAGAGATGATACTCCACTTCCTTCACATACCTTGATCCATTCGGGAAACGCCACCAAGAAGGGATTTAGAACCATAGAACCACTATCTAACCAAAATTTCAAAATGCCTTTAACATAGATTGAGAAATTATTACTCTCCCAAAATGTACTTAGTCCTTCTAACTTAACACGCTTACCACCATTAATGATCATAACTCCTACAACAAACTCATCATCCATAACAAATCGTACACCTCTCCATGCTAATCCATTTCGATACATTCACGGAGATGCACTAAAAGTGTTCAAAATTTTCCTCAAGAGATCCTCATTGAATCCTCAACTCTATAACTCAACCCATACAATATGGATATTGATCTAAATATTAGCATTACAACTTGTACCATAACAACTCAATTTAACCCGAGCTTCTCCTCAAACACTGGGTACTATCGGAAGAAAACGAAAATCTTACGAATGATATATACACCCAACAAATTGACCGAAACTAAATACTCGGATTTCAATTAAGAAAAGATAGGTATAACTCTACCAAAGGAACGGTCTCAAACAGTTTTAAGAAATTAGGAATGGAGAATATAGCAATCCCCTACAACAATAGATTAAAGCAATAGTAACATCAAAATCTTGTAATAGCAACATGGCTAATTTAGCAGGTGAGACATAACCATACTTAAGCACATCATAAGTACATAAGATTCATCAGATACCCTAAACTCCTCCATAGGAGTAGAAACCTACAACACATAAGTCAAAGACTCAGAAGAAATAAATGCAACTAAATGCACAGAAACACATAAATGCGATGATCCTAAAATGCACGCGCTCGCTCTCACGACGCAAAATAATACCTCCTGAAATTATCCATTACCTGGTGAGTGCTGATTGATTGCAAATACTCTACCCAAAACCTTGGGCTTCCCCGAAGCATCCCTCTTCTGACCCTGTGGTATTCCAGTTCCTGTCCCGATGACTGAACTCTAAACCTCGGACAATTTTTAACGAAGTGTCCCAACTGACCACACTTCACACATTTTCCTTGCTTCTTCCAACACTTGTCTTCTGAGTGTCCTTTCCTCTGACAGTAGCTGCAGACTTTCCCATTTCGTGTCCCTTATTAGAACCTTGATTTCCTACTGTTGGTTGCCCTTGAAGTTGCCCTCTGAATCGAGTTTGCACTCCAGAATTACCTCTGTTATCCGAATGTTGCTGTTGTGACTTACTCTGCCCTCCTTGCTTACCCGCGTTAACCATCTCAGTCTTCCTTTTGTGTTCCCCAATATCCTGCTCAATCAAGTAGGCTCGATCCACCGCATCCTGAAAAGGTTGAATTCTTTGGGCTAAAGTTGAGTCCAATAGCTGTCTTCAAAACCCTGATCAATCTCATCGCTTTCTGCTCCTCGGTCCGCACAAGGTAGTCACAACGCCTGGCTAATTCTGCGAACTTAGCCGAATACTGTGCTACTGACATCATGCCTTGTTCAATCCTGCTGAGGAACTCGATCTCTTTCCGGTTTTGATCCACTAGAGAGATAAAATGATCCTTGAATTCCTCACGAACCACTCCCAAGGATATGGTACAAGAGTCGCATCCCAACTGGTCTTCAGTGCCTTCCACCAATGTTCCGCAGCCCCCACGAGCTTATAAGCTGCAAACAGAAACCTATCCTCATCAGTGCAACCAAAGACATCGTAGATTTTCTCCATCGATTCTATCCATAGCTCGGCTTTCTTCACATCCGGCTCACCGTCGTACTCACTTGGTTTCAACTTTAAGAACTGCTCCAACCCATATCGCGGAGGTGCTACATGTTCCTCTCTCGGCCCTTGGTCACGAATTGATTTCACGGCCGCTCAAACCTGCCTGAATCACTGCACGGTTTCTTCCCGTAGACATTAAGATTCTGAGTCCTACTGAGTCTTCACCAGCTCTTCTTCTAGCCATTGAGAACAATACACTGTATAAAACATCAACCGTTACTCACTCCGAACACAACTACCCTCCTAGGTCGTTCTAGCCCCTATACCGATACTTAGAGCTAAACCATAGCTCTGATACAACTGTCGCGACCCCGAACCCCGCGGGCCCGAGATCGCGAGCTAGACGTCGACTTGAAACCAAAACTATGAAATACCGAAGTTAAAAATTCCATTTGAACCAAAAGATGATAACACAAGGTTTTACAAATCCAAGATTAAATCAACAATGTACATCCAACATAAGCTCCACAGCCTTATACCCAAAGAATAAAATATACATTCTTAATGACGTCAATAATGGTAAAACTATCCCAAAAGGTTATACATTTAAATAATGTAACCGATCCATAACAACCTGCCCTAAAATCTCAATCCTCTCGACGTCCTCTCTTGAACCGCGAATCCTAATCCTTTTCCTCCTGGGGGGGGTTAAGGAAAAAACAAAGAGGAAATAAACGGGGTGAGATAAAATCTCAGTAAGTTACTAATGCAACTACATGACATGCTAATATGCAATGACCAATAGCAATTAACATAAGACAGATAGCAGCGGAATAATAAGTGACATGCTGACGAACGGTAACATCCAATAATCAATCATATAAATAAACATATAACAACAAATGAGAGGCTCCCTATCGCCAACCGTCCCATACCGGTTGGAAAATAACGACCAGCTCATATGAAACACATAAAGCTGAAATAAACACTCATAAGTGGATACATAGCCAAGTTTCACCCAACTGAAGAAACCAAATAAAGGTCGCTGCGCAGCTTCAATAATCAACAATCATCATCTTCATAATAGCATGAAAGCTGAAGAGAAATCCCCGGTCAGAAGCGACCGATCAACCCATCGATCAACAAACCATCTTCATAGTAGCATAAAAGCTGAAGAGAAACCCGGTACCGGAACCAATAACCAAATGAAGTGTCACAAGGATGGGAGACATGCCACAAAGTCATGCTCCAAGTAAAGCTAAAATGCACACAAAGGAGCTAGCTCTTCTCACATCCAAGGCCAATCTGGAGAGGGTAATAATGGGGCAAAACAATGGTCAACATCACAATGACTTGGCTGTGCCATTCATAAGTTTCGCATCGCCCAAAACACACACAAAATACCAGCTGGACTTTCAAGTAAAGGCTAAAGTAATAAAATACTAGCACATAAACAACCATTGATTCCAAAGTAGGGAATCATACCAATTAATCACCATAAAAGATGCAAACGATACTCAAGAAGAGTTCAACAACAATAGCACAAGGAGTTTCTCATAAAAGAGTCCAACAACATGACCATTAAAACATAATGATTCCAGATAAGGCACATACCAAATACATCCTAAATATGATACCACAAGTTCATCATAAAGAGCACAACCCAAACAGTCGCTCACTAATGGCACAATGACTATTACCAAAATGATCATAACATTTACTCAAAAGATATACTAGGACTATGAACTCAACCATCTCATCACACCTGGAATTCCAAATAAGAAATCCGAATTATAATCTTAAGGTTAATCAAACCGTAGGTACCCAATGCCAATTTACGCTTTATCTCCGTTCATAACGAACCCATTCTAAACACCCCAAACGAATCCAAA
>JAOWBW010000550.1:19437-67280 GCA_026119855.1 Campanula takesimana
AAAATTTGCTTGCTCACTAGGAGTAGTGTCAAGCAATTCACAACCTTTGGTACTATGTGTAGACACCCCGCCTTGGACCGCTCACCGCGATTGCACATTTTATCTGTGTTTCTCCCCATTTTAAGTGTTTCTCGTTAGTTTTCTGTCACTTCTGTTAAGTTCCTGATTGACTTCGTTAAGTCCAGGGACTAAACTGAATGACAGGGCTGACTTTCTAGTCCATTATGTCAAAATATCCTTCTCTGAGTCCGCGCCTCCGACAGGAGGATCCAGACGCGCGCGCCTCCCGCCCCAAAGCAGGAAGCATGCGCCTCTGGCGTCGGTTACAGATTTATGGCCAGGTTTCTCTCCCTTGCTCAATTTACAGGATTTTGCCCGGGAAGATTTCTTGGTGACTGAGTTTTGGCACCAAAAACATCTCTCTTTCACCTATAAAAACCCCCCTTTTACCTCCATTTCAGGACCTTGGGCTCTCAATCTTACATTCTCAATAAGACCACTAAAATTTCACACTTACAAAGCATTTCCAAAGGATTTCTCCAAAGAATTCATCAAGAAGTGTTTGAAGTCTCTTGAAGTCTAGGTAAAGTTATTTCCTTCATCTTCTTAACTTCATCTCTTTTCTCTTTCTTTTTGTTTTATCAAAGTGCAATCACCCAAATTATTTTGGGACATGACTCTAATGATCACCTCATCTCAGTGAGGTCGGTTAAAGAGTTATCTCCTACATTCCAAACTCTATTTTAAAACCCTTTTTATGATTTAAAGAATAAGAAGAAGAACGTTTATTACTCATGTAGATTTGATCAAGCAAGACCAACTTTAGTTGGTCGAGATGTGTGTTTCGGTACTTCCCATCTCGTAACCTAACCCCCGAACCTCAAAACAAAGAATCTCTGTTTTCGTAATCAAACTTAGGCTATTATCAATAGGTTTTTTCTTATGTTCCTCAAAACATAGGTGGCGACTCTAAAAACAAGTTAGACATCCTAGGTAACTCACGCGCTCTAGCAAAAGCCATGGTTCCCCCGGGGTATCTACAGTGGCGACTCCGCTGGGGACGTTTGAGGGTTAAACTTGCATTCTGATCAAAATCTACATCTTTTCTGGGCATTCTGACTCCTGATGGGGGAGGCGCGCGCTTCTGGCCTCTTCAGCCTAAGGCGCGCGCATCCCGCATCAAGGACCAGAATCGCCCGCTTCTTCATGTTCTTCATCTTCTTCTTCTGCTATTCTCCACTAATCATTTCTGCAGGGGTTACAATATGCACATAGGACCAGGGCAATCCCCTGAGTCCAAAAATCTGACAATCTGACAGGTGTGCCCAGGAGCGCGCCGCCTCCAATAGCATCACGACATGCGCGCGCGTCTCGTATCAACACTCAGAGGCGCACACTTCTGGGTTGGTTCCCAGAACAGAAACAGGTCTCAGAACAGAGCAGTATGATGGGGGTGTGGGCACAGTTGCCTGCATCAGTGGTTATTCTGAACTTCGGACTGTTTTAATTTATGTTCTATTTTATCGGTCACACGGGGATTCGAAAGTTGTAATTATGTGCTTATTTGTTTTTTTTTATTTCTTTTGAAAAAAAAAAAAAATATAAAAAATATTTTGTCTCCTGTTAGACCTCACACTACATGCACATATTCCTATGAATTGCTCACTATCGAGTCGCACAATTCCAACCCCAAAACCCGTCGAGGCCCGTCCTAGAAAGTTTCAAGCTCCACTCGACCTTGGCTCTTTCGAAGCGGTAAACCTCATCCCGTGGCGTAGTTCATGACTACATGCCGGGGGTGACCTTGAGCCTCATATTCAAGCCGAGCACAAGCCACACAATTCTAGTTAGGGTCTAACACTCCGTGACTCAAGTCGGTTCCATGTACCGAGATTTCCCTAAACTAATGTCTTCAAATCATACATGCCAACTTGTTGAAACGGACTCAATAAAAATCCGTCCCCAAAAGTGGCTATTTTGGACGAAAATAAAAATCCGTCCCCGCATGTATGCTTTACTACATTAATTTAGTTTAATCCCGATACATGTAGGATTCACAAACGCGATCGAATCCGATGAGTATATGGGACCGCGAGATGGTCTATATACTAGTGTGGCGATTCCATTATCTTCTTAGAAACCCCAAAAGGGATCCATTCCCTCCGACTTATATATATAAAAAAAAAGAGTCTTTTCTTATGTGGTTCGAGACGTGTGCCCACTGTGTGTCCTAAGCCTCTTCGTGGACCGCAAGTGTTACTCAAGACTGACAAGGGCCTCTTCTGCAATATAGGTTCAATTGGTACTTACAGAGTCTTCCGGGATTCGGCAAATCGGTTAGTCCGTGAAGAGATCACTCCAACAGCTCCTACATCAACAATGGCCGGCGGCTCCAACACCAACAATACCATGACTCTCGAGCAACTCGCAACCATGGTCCAACTCCTCCAAGAGCAAGTCTCCACCCTTAATAAGGAGGCACAAAGCAAAGACGACATTTGGAAATCCCACCTCGACAGCCAAAGGGAGGCCACGAGGCCGAGATGAAGCTAATGAAAGAAAAGCTCACTAATCTTGCCAAGGGGAAGAGCAAAAATGACGATGACGAATCCGAATGGACCGAAGGTTTGTTCAAAAGTCCTTATGTCAACACCCGCACCAAGAAAGTGGGAGAGCCAAGTTCCAAGAACAATGAGCCCAAAATGGTGGATTCTATCATGGCCTACATCGACCAAAAATTCAATTGGCTCAACATGGGGAAAGGCTCCGACACAAGCCTTTATCAATCATCCATCCTCATGAGTACTATGGCCGCTCTTCCTGATAAGTTCAAGATGCCCGACATAAGCAAATTCAAGGGAAACTCTTGTCCTATGGCTCACATTGAGACTTATATTTGGGCAATGGTTCCGAAGAAGGTCTCCCCCAAGGTGATGGCTCAATGCTTTCCTCTCACTCTCGAGGGGGCAGCAAAAGATTGGTATGCTACTCTCCCGCTCACTGTCCGTCTTGATTGGGACTCCGCCATGCTTGCCTTCAAGAACCAATACCAAGGCAACACCACTCACCGGCCCACAAGGAAAGAGCTAGAGAACACTACTCAACAAGACCACGAGTCCTTCATCGACTTCACAAGGAGATGGAATGATAAACTCTCGAGATTGTGGAAAGGCCAAATACCAAGGAGCAAATGGACATCTTTCTCAAATGTCTCAAAATTGATCTCCGCACCCACCTAAGTGGGGCTTGCTATGAGGATTTCTCCCAAATGTATGAGGCGGGGGTCCGAATGGACGAGTTGCTCAAGGAAGTCAAGAAAAGTGCTCCTAGCTACCGCTACAAGGCCGCTTCCAACTCCACAAAGAGGCCTCGGTCAACGCCGTCACTATCGACAAGGGGAATTACAAAAAGGTTCCTCCACCCCAAGGGAAGAAGTCTCGAAATGACCGTGTCTACACGCCTCTCCAAGGCATGACTCAAACCGAAGCTTTCGAAGTCCTCAAAGCAAAAAGTCACACCCGTACAAGGGTACCAACCCAAGACGGTCAACCCCAATCATGCTCACCACAAATATTGTGGCTACCACCAATATAGTGGCCACACCACCGAGGAATGCTTCGTTCTCTGCAATGTCATTCAAGATCTCATAGACAAGAAAGAATTTGTAGTGACTAATGGCGAACATGTCAATGTAATAGAAATAGGAGAACTCGAGGGGACCACCCATTCAATCCTAATTGTGAATGGGGGCCCCAATTTTATGAATAAACTTGACGATTCTTGTTATGTTGTGACTTACGATGAGGTAATGAGGGAAGTACTAGAGAATAGGAAAAAGAAGCAAGATGGGAACGTCAACATGCTAACTCGATCCGGTTGAGTCATAGCAAGCAACCCTTCCACTTACGCACCATGCTCCTCTTCTCAAAGGCCGCAAGCTCGCGACACTCCCGAAGATCCTCTACTTGTCCAACTCAAGAAAACTCAAGCCAACATCTCTATTTGGGACCTCATCGCATCCTCAAAGAAACACCGAGATCTTGTCATCCGCAATCTGGATGATACATCA
This sequence comes from Campanula takesimana, assembly GCA_026119855.1. NCBI lineage: Eukaryota > Viridiplantae > Streptophyta > Magnoliopsida > Asterales > Campanulaceae > Campanula > Campanula takesimana. Next base: position 23,507 of record JAOWBW010000550.1, read on the forward strand.
ATTTCTCCCGATACTACTCCCGAGGACCTCATGGCAATGATCGGTCACATTCATTTTGGCAACGTCATCACCTTTGCCGATATGTACCTTCCACAATTTGGTTCCGACCACAACGAGGCTATTTACCTCAAGGTACGAGCAAGGGGAGGCCCATCTCAAGAGTCTTAGTGGACGGTGGTTCCGCACTCAACCTCATACCTGGCAGAATCATGGGCATACTGGGGCTTAAGGATTCTGATTTGAAGCCCTCTACTCAAGTAATCCGAGGTCATGACAGCACCGCCCGTACAGTCATGGGCATGATCGAAATAGACATTGAGTTTGGGAGCATGGTCATGTCCGTTCCATTCCAAGTGCTTGACATCCCGGCCTCGTTCAACTTGCTTTTGGGTCGACCATGGATTCACAGTTCTAATACCGTCCCGTCAACTCTCCATCAATGTGTCAAGATCCGAAATGGTGATGAAATAGTGACCGTCATGGCCGAAAACGTTACTATCCACAGAAAAGGTGAGCCCGTCCACCAAGTTTAGCATGGTTTACCAGACTCCACTCTCTCCGGCGTCTCAATCAACGCCATTGACAAAGAAGGGGGAAACGGATCATGGACCCCCAGCAATCACAAACTCCTCCGCATGATGAGGAATATGGACTACTTCGCTGGTTAGGCCTAGGGAAATATCAACAAGGAATCCTACATCCTGTGCAAGTCCCATTTGTCAAGAACACATTCGGTTTGGGGTACAAGCCTTCCAGAGAAGACTTGAAACAAGAGCAAGCGATCAAGAATGAAAAGGCCCGAGCTCATAAAGAAGGCCATCGTTATGAGGTCCCTAATCTAAGGCCTTACCGCAAGACGTTGAATGGCTATTTTGTCCGCCAAGGGGAAGACGTTCCATACATGATCTTTCCCGAACCATGGGTTAACAATAAGGGTGTCAAAAAGACCGGTCTCAAAATCTTCTCTGATTGTGAGATCCAGAAATCCGAAAGGGAACCAACTCCCATGTCGCCCCGTGAATGGTGGGGAAGGAAGGTGACTATAGAGTCCGAGACAGAAATCATCGTGGGGGAAGAACCGACAGATTTAGCCTCCATTTTCGAAGAGCTTGCCATAATGAATGAATTCCAAGTCAACGCCATCCATGACACCGTCATCATGAATGAGACTATCAGTGAGATCCCGCAAACTCCGAGCCGATAACCAGTTGGTATTCTACGAAAGGGCCCGTGGTATCCGAGGAATTCTTAGTCCAAGAAATGGGTTGCATACCCCGCACAGCAACGAAGGAAGAGCGGCTCACACTTACTTCGAGTCCGAGAGTGTCTCTAATACCCTCACCCAAGAGGATATGGAGGCCATAGCCGAGCGTGTGTTTCCTTTCTTTGCTAATGAAAAATTTGATATTTCTGAGTACCCTGAGATTGCAAATATCATAAATGATGAATTAACTAATAATGAACTTAATGAACAAGTTAATAACGATTCAAATTATGATGAAATAGACCACGAAAACACAACATACTTAAATGAACTTGCTCAACAGGTCCGTAGTCGTGGTGAAAATGGTCCAGGGGCTGACGAAGAATTGCATGTTGTTAATCTGGGTACCGACGAAGAGCCAAGGGAAACTAAGATCGCAAGCTTCTTCAAGGGGGACGACAGAGACAGACTGACTGCACTGCTCAGAGAATTTGTGGATGTTTTCGCATGGTCATACAAAGACATGCCGGGTTTGGACAGAAAGGTAGCGGAGCACAGAATTCCGATCAGAGAAGATGCCAAGCCGGTAAAACAGAAGCTCAGAAAGATCAAGCCAGAATGGTCTCTGCAAGTCAAAGAAGAGATCGAGAAGCTCCTCAGTGTGGGTTTCATCAAGGTTATCGAGTATCCAACATGGTTAGCCAACATCGTGACAGTCAGAAAGGCAAACGGCAAGGTTCGAGTTTGTGTGGACTTCTGGGATTTGAACAAAGCTTCCCCGAAAGACGATTTTCCACTCCCTAACATCGACATGCTGGTCGACTCCACTGCTGCCTACGAGGTTCGCTCATTCGTGGATGGGTTCGCTGGGTACAATCAGATTCTCATGGCCGAGGAAGATCAACATAAGACAGCCTTCACAACACGTGGAGTACCTTTTGCTACACAGTCATGCCATTTGGGTTAAGAAACGCTGGGGCTTCCTACCAAAGAGCCGTGACAGACTTGTTCCACGATATGATTCACAAAGAAATAGAGGTCTATGTGGATGACATGATCATTCACTCCAAAGGGACCGATGGTCAACATTTAATCGATCTCCGCAAGTTCTTCGAAAGGCTTCGTCAACACAAGATGAGGCTCAACCCTGCAAAGTGCACGTTCGTGGTTATCCGAGGCAAAGTCCTTGGATATATGGTCACTGAAAGGGGAATTGAAGTAGATCCCTCTAAAATCAAGGCAATCATTGACATGCCTCCTCCAAAGACGCAGAAAGAGATCAAAGGTTTCATGGGCAGACTGCAATACATCAGTCGGTTTGTGCACCAACTCACTTCCATGTGCGAGCCAATCTTCAAGCTACTCAAGAAGAATGTAACTCTAGAATGGACCGACGCATGCCAAGAAGCCTTCGACCAAGTGAAGCATTACTTGACGTGCCCTCCTGTTCTAGTTCCCGCACAAGGAGAAGCCTCTTTTGCTCTATCTCACTGTCAATGATGAAGCCCTAGGGGCTATGTTAGCACAAGAGCAACAAGAGTCCACAAAGGAGAATGGCATTTATTTTGTCAGTCGCCGATTCCAAGGAGGCGAAAAGAACTACTCTGTCTTAGAGAAGTCATGTGCAGCATTGGTTTGGGTTACTCAAAAGCTCAAACACTATATGGAAGCTTTTCCGATCAAGCTAGTAGCAAAGGTGGACCCGCTCCGCTACATCTTCGAGAAGCCTTTCATGTCAACAAGAATAGCCAAATGGTACTTCATGCTCGCCGGCTATGATATCACTTACGTCACACTAAAATCCGTCAGGGGGAAAGTGTTCAGTGACCAGCTTGCCGAATTCCCGTGTGACGAAGTGAAGGGGGAAGACGTACAGTTCCCCGACGAGCATTTAATTTGTACTGCAACCGAGGAAAATAAGTGGCAATTTTTTTTCGATGGCACTGCCAATAAACACGGTTTTGGTATAGGAGTATTGCTTGTCGATCCAAAAGACATCTACACACCCATTGCCATCCGTCTGGAATTCGAAGCTACCAACAACATTGCCGAGTACGAAGCATGCATAGCAGGGCTCGAAGAAGCTCTCGAAAGAAACGTCACGGAACTAGAAGTATTCGGCAACTCTTTGCTTCTTATCAATCAGCAATCGGGTAAATGGCGAATCCAAGACCCGACCCTCCAACAGTATGGTCAGCACCTTGAAGAATTGGTTGAACAATTCCAACAGATCACTTTCAACTACCTGCCAAGGGATAAAAATCGCTTCGCCGATGCACTGGCCACCATAGCTTCATTAGTCGAAATGCCCAAAGGGAAAATGGTGAAGCCTTTCAAAATTACCCGAAGGAACAGTCTGGCGTACTGCATGAGTATCGGGATCAACGAGGTTCAAACAAACTCTCCGTGGTATTCAGATATCATGAATTTCCTCAAAGGTGGCACTTATCCCGAGAATAGCAATAAGAAGTCTCAAGCGGCTCTGCAAAGGCTAGCCTCTCGGTACGTACTGATTGGGGACCGAGTCTACAAAAGGTACCACGACGGGATCAATCTCTTATGCGCCAATGAGGCCGAAGCTCAAGAGATAATGTGTGAAGTGCACGAAGGAGAGTGTGGACCCCACATGAATGGGTTTATGCTATTCAAGAAGATACTCCGCATTGGTTACTATTGGAGCACTATGGAACGAGACTGTATCGAGAAAGTCAAAAGGTGTGCCAAGTGCCAATTCCATGCTAATCTGCAACATGCTCCACCCTCACAACTTTACAACATGGTCACACCTTGGCCTTTCTCTTATTGGGGGATAGACATCATCAGTAAAGTCCATCATGCCGGAAGCAATGGGCAGTCATTCGTCCTAGTGGCCGTCGACTATTTCACAAAGTGGGTCGAAGCACAAGCCTATCGGACCCTCAACGCCAAGAAAGTGGCCGAATTTGTAAAGATTAATATCATGTGCCGATACGGCGTGCCTCATGAATTCCTTTCCGACAACGGCTCTCACTTTGAGAAGGAAATGGATGCACTTTTGGTAGAATACAAGATCACCAAGCACACGTCATCTCCTTACCGTCCCCGAGCAAATGGCGTGGTTGAAGCAGCAAATAAGACCATCGAGACCATCGTCAAGAAAATGGCCTCAACAGGAAGGGATTGGCCCGAGAAGCTACCATTAGCATTGTGGGGCTACCGCACATCAATACGGTCAGCAACAGGAGAAACTCCTTATGCATTAGTCTATGGTTCTGAAGCCGTACTCCCAATCGAACTTGAAGTCCCATCTCTACGGGTCCTCCATGAGAATCAAGTCAACGAGGTCGATTGGATGCAAAGTCGATATGAACAGCTAGCCTTACTCGACGAGAAAAGGCTAAGAGCACTCAAACGCACAAGGGCGTATCAGCAAAGGATGGCAAGAGCTTTCAACAAAAAGGTGAAGCCTCGAAACATCAATGTGGGAGATTTGGTCTTAAGACAACATCCTCCTAATGCCATGAATCCCCTGGGGAAATGGGGACCCCGATGGATCGGTCCGTACGTGGTCAAAAAGATACTAAGCGGCGGTGCAGTCCGACTCGTGGATTTAGATGGTGACCAGCTGCCAAAGGAGGTCAACCTCGACAAGCTCAAGAGGTTCTATGCTTAATAAACAAAGACCATAAAAAAAAAAAAAAAAAAAAAAAAAAAAACGCTCGCTAGGTTGAAAACCCGCAAGGGCGGCCTAGGCAAAAATTAGATCACGTGCAAAAAAGAAGCCCGCTAGATTGAAAACCCGAAAGGGCGGTCTAGGCAAAAAACAGGGTGCACACAAAAAAAAAAATGGTCTTTGTTTGTTTGAACTACGGAGACCTGAGCAACAAAAGACATCAAAACATTAAATCCTAAAAGAAAAGACATCAAAACATTAAATCCTAAAACAAAGTGGTCTAATTTAATTGCAATTTTTATTCATTCAATGAATTATTCAAGCCATTACAACGGATTTATTGAGCAACAAAAGACATCAAAACATTAAATCCTAAAACAAAGTGGTCTAATTTAATTGCAATCTCTTAGGGTACTAAGAAAAGTCCAACTTTCTCTTAGCCTTCAAAGGACCACCCGATCGTCTCTCAATCCTTTTCTTCTTGGATAACGGAGGAGCACTAATACGCACCGAAACCTTCTGTGTTGCGGCACGTCTCCTAGCATAAAAGTCATCCAAAGGAGTACCGAAAGGGTCAGCGAGAATGTTACTCGAATCAGCAGCAGCCTCCCTATATCTCAAAGCGCTGCTAGGCTCAAACCCTTTCCCAACAACTCGGCACGAAGCACATCGACCCAAGTGATGCCACGGTAAAGTGTGCCAAACAAATAATCCAGTAGCTCTCGGGAAGGAAGACACTCCCCCGATGCAGAGGAGCAAAAGCCCAACGGTTGCGATCATTTCCCCAAGCCGACTGAAGCTCACTCGAAAAGTCCGGACCCATGTAAGCAACTAGACGAAGCATTCCGTCCCTCGGAAAATGAATTATCTGTTGGCGACCAAACTGCCGCAGAACCCGCTCTGGCTGGTAAAATGAAGAATCTCTCAAGCTGGGTACAACCACGTGCTGAAAACCAAGAGTCCATTCCACAAAAGGACGAAGACCCCAAGAAGGAGGGCACCACTCAATATCGACGGTTACCGAGAGGCAAAGAATTTCTTCCAACCATCTTCAGATAAATCCCTGATCAACAGCTTCCTCCTATGAACAGCAAAAGGAGACAAATCACCATCCGGGGAATAAATCTTGAAGTGTTCTCGGAGCCATATGGTCAAGAGCAAAGGGCTTCCGCGACACATCTTGTCCGTCCTATGTAAGTCATCAAGGCCGTGCAACGTCTCCTATACAATAAGAGGGATTATACTAAATTGTTGCTCCTTGGCTTGCAAAATAATCTCAGCCAACTGCGCATCCGCAGTCCTGAAGGGTGTAACAAACAGTACTTCACTAAAGAGACAAGCGGCCATGGCATTCCTCTTGAAAGATTGAACCACCGGATCCTCCGAGTGTAAACTGAAGAACATCGGCAACTCAGTTATGTCAATCACAGTACCGTGCAACATCTTACTCACGTCCTCAACAGGGAGATTTAGTAACTCAACCCAAGAGTCAATGGCACCACGGTGATATTTAGGGACGCAATCTGTAGACACCCCTCCTTGGACCTCTCATGTCCCGATTGCATACACATTCTCTATCTTCCTCTCTTCTGTTATGTTTTGTTACTTTCCGTTAACTTTTGTTACTTTCCGTTAAGTTCTTGACTTACTCCGTTAGTCTTGGATTTTACTAAGTGACAAAGTCAACCTTGAGTCTTTGTTTACATTGTTTTTGTTGACTTTCATGATGTTCGTTAAGTTTCTAACTGATCTCGTTAGTTTTGGGACTTAACTGCATAACGGGGTTAACTTTTGGGCTAAAATATGGATTTCCTGAAGGTGGGAGAGCGCGCCTTTGGCCTTCTTTGTGGGACGAGCGCGCCTCCCATAGGGGGTGGGACGTGCGCGCTTCCCACCTCCAGGATCCCAGATTTTGCCAAATTTCCCTCCTCTTCTGATTTGTAACCCCCAAAGCCATTATGTCTTGGCTTGATCCGGGGAAGGGGCATCTTTGTGACCACAAACACTTCCCTAACACCTATAAATACCTCTTCATTCTACCATGGAAAAGGAGGAGGAATTCTTGAATCAAAAACACTTTAAAACACATAAAATCCATTTTCAAAGGGTGGTCACTATAGACAATTTGGTTCTTCCCCATTCAAGCACAAGGTACAACTCTCACTTTCTCCTTCTAAACTCTTTTAATTCTCTTTGTCAAAACTCATTACTTGTTTTCTTCATCTCTCACTTCTCTAATGAGTATGCAATCTCCATAAAAAGGGATACAACCAAAGGCCACTTCACTGTTGAAGTTTGGCCAAGGTTACATCCCAACATTCCAATCTCTATTTCAATCATTGATCATTTCTTAATGTAATGATTTAGCAATAATTCAACATGTAATTCTTAGCATAAATCAATAAATAAAACAATTCTCTTTTTATTTCCCTTTGCTTTCCCTTGTAATCGTTAGCACATTTTCATATTAATAAATAGAAGTACTTTTTAGCATTAGAACACCAATTGTAGCAAGACCAGCGTAAGCGGGGCGGAGTGGGTGTTTAAGTACTTCCCACTCCGTCACCTAACCCCCGAACCCTTATCTTCCCGAATCTCTGGTTTCGTAACATTAAAAAATAGCTATTTCTAGGTTTTTCTTATGTTCCTTTAAAAACATAGGTGGCGACTCTACAAAATAAAATCAATTAGACATCCTAGGATCCTTCCACTGCTCTAGCCAAGCCGTGGGCTCTCCCGGGTATCTACAGTGGCGACTCTGCTGGGGAGTTAATTAGAGGGTTAAACTTGCGTTCTTAACTTTTGGTGTTCTTATTACTGTTTTCTGGGCATTCTGGTAAAAAGGGTGGGAAGCGCGCGCCTCTGGCCTTCTTGGCCTAAAGCGCGCGCGTCCGACCCCAATTACAGAATCGCCCGCCTCCTTTCTTGTCCTTCAATTCCATGTTTCTGTGCTAACAATTACTGCAGGGGAAAGAATTTTTTATTTAGGGTCAAGGCAATCCCTTGAACCCACTGATTCGCAGGTACTGCCCAGAATCGGGCGCCTCTGCCCTCTTTGTCTACCGCGCGCGCCTTCCGCATAGGCCACCCAATCCGCGCGCTTCTGGGCGCATTCCAGAACAGAACAGTGCACAGAAACAGAACAGAGCAGAATGACAATGTGTGGGCACCGGGCCTGCACAGAACTTCTTTTATTTTCTGTTTGTTTTATCGGTCACACGGGTGATTCGAAAGTTGTAATTATGTGCTTATTTGTTTTTTTTTATTTCTTTTCAAAAAAAAAATGTTTTGTCACATGTTAGACCTCACACTACGTGCATATATTCTTATCAATTGCTCACTATCGAGTCGCACAATGTTCAACCCCAAACCCATCGAGGCCCGTCCTAGAAAGTTTCAAGCTCCACCCGACCTTGACTCTTTCGAAGCGGTCAACCTCAGCCCGTGGCGTAGTTCAAGACTACATGCCGGGGGTGACCTTTAAGCCTCTCTTTAGCCGAGGACAAGCCACACAATTCTAGTCTAGGGTCTAACTCAAGTCGGTTTTCATGTACCGAGATTTCCCTAAACTAATGTCTTCAAATCATACATGCCAATTTGTTGCACTGGACGAAATAAAACTCCGTCCCCAAAAGTGGCTATCTTGGACGAAAATAAAAAATCCGTCCCCGCATGTATGATTTACTACATTAATTTAGTTTAATCCCGTCACATGTAGGTATCACAAGCGTGGTGGAATCCGATGAGTATATGGGACCGCGAGAAGGTCTATATACTAGTGTGACGATTCCACTATTTTTTCTAGAAACCCCAAAAAGGACTCCGTCCTTCCGACTTTGTAAAAAAAACAAAAAAAAAAAAAGTCATTTTTCTCTATGTGGTTGAGTCTTTTTCCTTGTTTGTGGGTTTAATCATATTACTCAAAAGGTGTTTGTGGGGCCAACCTAAGATCAACCGTGTTCTTCCAATAGGTCCAATGGCTTCCAACGGCAACAACAACGGTGGAAATGATTTCGTGTCCAACGAAGGGTTACTCAACATAATGAAATCAATGGGGGAACAAATGGATAGGATTGTCGAGGATGCCCGCCGTAAAGACAATTTGTGACAAGCCCGTTTCGATATCGACAAGAGGATTCACAAAGAAGAGGTTTCCGAACTCAAGGCCCGTCTTGATTATGAAAGAAGAATTCACGAGGAAGAGGTTTCCGAACTCAAAGCCCGTTTGCAAGAGCTCACCGACGGCAAAGCAAAGTTCAATGGTAAAGCATGCTCAAGTGGCCCGACCCTCAAAAGCTATAAAGGTACCACCAACAACCGAGTTTTCACTCCTCTCCTAGGAGTAACCCAAGCCGAGGCATTTGAAACTTTGGTGGCAAGTGGGAAGGTCAAACCTTTGGAAGGGTACAAGCCGAAGGCGATACTGAAGAATCATGCACATAGTGAATGGTGCGGCTACCACTAGCATAGTGGCCATACTACCGAAGGGTGCTTCCTTCTCCGAAACATATCCAAGATTTGATCGACAACGACGAATTTACTGTGGGTGAAAAGCAACCGCTAGAGAATGGCAACATGCAAGAACCCATCAAGGAAAAAGCTTGGTTTTGAAATGGGCCTTCAACAAGAGATCATGCCGCAAGGAGACTACAACGGCAAAGACGACGACAGCAATCTCCGTTTCTCTTTCTCTACCTAGTAGTAGGAATAAAAAAAAAAAAAAAAAAAAAGGGTCAAAGTCCTCTTTTGTGTGCATTAGTTTTCTTCCTTCTCATGTCAATGTTTGAGTCGATCTTATCAAATAAAAGTCGTTCTTGTCCTCATACACAATTCCAAGTTGTTCAATTTAATTCTTGGCAAAATGATGAAAAGATGTCTAAACAAGTTTTAGAACGAAGGCCATCGCTTGAACGCCTAGGGGCTAAACATCGTGACGAAGGCAACGACATCAACAACAACGGCGAATCCAAGACATCAAGCATGGAGAAAAATCAAGCAAAGTTTTCAAAGGGGGATCAAAAAAAAAAAAAAAAAAAAAAAGGCTCGCTAGGTTGAAATCATCAAATCAACCTAGGCAAAAGTTAGAGCACAAAAAAAATCCCCCTCAATCAAAGAAGATCAACATCATCATCCACCAACAAAGGACGAAGCTACGAAGCAACAATACCATCACGAAGAATGGAGAATCCACAAGAACTACGGTGACCTGAGCCTCTACACTGGAGGAACGTAGGCAACCTGCTGGTCCGATCTCATGCAAGAAAGAAGATATGTTTAGCCCTAGCGCGTTATGGTGATCGGCCTTCATCTCGAACTTGTCAAGACATCTTTGTACGATTCATTTGCCAATGAATTAATCACCAAAAAGATTGAACAACTTTCTTAGATTTGGAATCATTTCGCGTTCCTTGTCGAGTCTAGGGACTTCTATTCTTTCTGCATACTCCCAATTTCTTGAAATCAAATTGGGGCTTTCCTTCTTTTCTCTCTTAATGACTTACTTGCCTTCACGAGTCATTCAAAAAACGGTCAAATACATGAGTCAATACTAGGGACACTTCCCTAATCAAGTCAATGTCACTCACCTTTAGTGACAAGAGGTCTCCACCGCAAAATCACATGTCTTATCTCCTCAGCTAGAGTCAATGCACACTCCCTCATTAATCGAGTCAAAATGAAGACGCAAAAGAGATGCCCGCTAGATTGAAAACCCGAAAGGGCGGTCTAGGCAAAAAACAGGGTGCGTCATAAAAAAAAATGAGAGAGTGAGAGAGAGAAGGGAAAGAGAAATGGAGATCTCCGGCCTCTAAAGAAGACAACTGAACGAGCTCTACATTGGATCTCCTCAGCAAGTCAATTCCCCACCGATTCAACTTTGGGACTGCAAAAGGCTCGACAAGATATGGCACCATCAAAGGTTGTTTTAGGTTATTGGCATCATTCTCCAGCAGTGTGCATTTTTGGGTTCATGAAAAGAAGGCCCGTGGTAGCCAAGACCCATCGAGAACGAGCCCATCATAAAAGGGCACGAGGTCGCACATATAATCCCTAGCTAGTCAATTGGCTTGGACAACAAATAGCAACAACATGTGTCTCAGTTTTCAAAGCTTCTTCAAGTATGTGCTTCTAAAGTACGCCGAAAGGCTCCCGAGAAATGGACTAGCTCTTGCCATGTCCTCTCATGTTTGTTCCCTCGCACGAGGATGAGTCACTCTTGATTTGCTCAACAAATGGTGACACCCTAGGGGCTATGTGACTTAAGGACAAGGACTTCTTTTGCTTCACTTGACAATCAATACGCCCTAGAGGCTATGTTCGAGAAAGATGTGTGAGACTATCCTCAAAGTCTCCCAAAAGGGATGTCAAAAAGCCCTCTTGTCGCCTGTGCCCGTGCTCGTTCCCCCAATCAAGGATGGACCTTTCTCGCAATCAATGATGACACTCTAAGGGCTACGGTCAAGTCTTAAAGGCTCCCTCGGCAAAGAGCAATTAACTCCCCAACAGTATCCCCAGCCGAGTCATGTGCAACATTGGAAGCTTCCTCAAATCGGCACCGAAGGTCTTAAGGGGCTTCGCAATCTACAATCTTTTGGGCTACGGCATTACAGTAATCCGAGCAAAGGGAAATATTGGGGCTTCGCGACCGACAGTCTTTGTAATTTGGGAGTAGTCTCCATGAAAGGGATCAAGCTTCAAAGGGTCTCTCAACACTTCAAGTCAAAGGCCTCTTGGTTTTAAGTGAAGACTCCGATGTTATGAATGAAGTTGATGATTTTAGTTAGAACTCACAGCGAGATTTTGAAGGAAGTCTTAGAGAAAACAGGGTTATAGCGGGAAATGCCACGGCCAATCCCAATGTTTCTGCAATTCAGCACCCCCTTCTCCAAGATCAAAAGCACAAGGTGTAGCTCAGATAAAGTTGGGCCACAGCACTAGTTGCATCCGAAGATCCGTCATTAGTTCAACTCTAGAAGAGTCAAGCAAGCATACTCATTTGGGACTTTATCACACCAAGACCTTATCCTCCGCGACTTCGACGGCACCGCAAGACATTACTGCATCTTTTGACATAAGCCCTCAGCCATTTGGGTATCGACCACAATAAGGCCATTCATCTCCCCAGTAAGAGCAAGAAGGAGATCTCTATCACAAATTCTACCAAACGGTACATCCGCTCTCAATGCCGAACCGATCACAAGATAATTTGGGGCTTTACATCGAAAGGTCTTCACACTCCACCATCTTGAAGCTTGCAAACAAGAAGTCCATGACATATGGGGCTTTGCATTATCTCGAGGCTTGGTATCAATAATCTACTCTTGGGATTTGCTCACGCCAACAACAAAAGGCGATTTATTTGAATGGGCCAAGAACTGATTTATCTTGGGGCTATGCAAGCCACTCAAAGTTTGGCATCAAAGGCATTCTAGGAGCTTTACAATCAGCAACCCCTTATCTCGGCATCAAATGCCTTTTGGAGTGCCATAATCGACAAATCTCTTGGGGCTAGACATCAATTTCGTTGGACACCACAGCAACAACGACAGAATTCAACAAGGCAATCCGGACTTCGATTGAACACGACTTGATCTTGGTTTGGCTTCACAAGCACACAATGGTTAAAATGGTTCACCCACGAACTAAAAAAATATATATATATATTTTCCTCACATGTGTGCATATTCTTTCCCTTCTAATCTAAAAAAAAATAAAAAAAATCTTTTTCTTTTTCTATGTGCAAAAGTATGTGCTTTAATCCATAGCTTCTTCCCCAGAGTTCTCCATCATCCTTGAACTACGCTGGTCTGATTCCCTTCAAGGGATACGTAGGCTGCCTTTGGCACGACCAACCCATCATCCAGAGTACCATCTCGCCAACCCATCATCAAGAGCGTTCTCTCATCAACATCCAAAGAATGGACATTCTCCATCAAAGCAACCTCCGCGGACATCAGAAATCCATCTCCACTCAAGCGGCAATGGTAAGTGAAGGTATGAATACATCCAATGCTTTCCTCAAAATCACACCGCACACAAGATCACTCTCTACATTCTTACTTCTCTCTCATTGCAAGGGTGTTCCAAAACCCCATCACACCACTGTAGACACCCCGCCTTGGACCGCTCACCCCGATTGCACATTTGATCTTGTGTTTGTCCCCATTTTAAGTGTTTCTCGTTAGTTTCTGTCACTTCCGTTAAGTTCCTGACTGACTTCGTTAAGTCCAGGGACTAAACTGAATAACAGGGCTGACTTTCTAGTCCATTCTGTCAAAATCGCCTTTCTGAGTCGCGCGCCTCCAACAGGAGGATCCAGACGCGCGCGCGCCCCGCCCCCAAAGCAGGAAGCGCGCGCCTCTGGGCGTCGGTTACAAATTTCTGGCCAGGATTCTCTCCCTTGCTCAATTTACATGATTTTGCCCGGGAAAGATTTCTTGGTGACTGAGTTTTGGCACCAAAAACATCTCTCTTTCACCTATAAAAACCCCCCTTTACCTCCATTTTCAAGGACCTTGACCTTGGACTTTGGACTCTCAATCTTACATTCTCAATAAGAAACCAAATTTCATACTTTCAAAGCATTTTCCAAAGGATTTCTCCAAGTAATTCAACAAGAAGTGTTTGAAGTCTCTTGAAGTCTAGGTAAAGTTATTTCTTTCCTCTTCTTAACTTCATCTCTTTTCTCTTTCTTTTTGTTTTATCAAAGTGCAATCTCCCAAAATCATTTTGGGACATGACTCTAATGATCACCTCATCTCATTGAGGTCGGTTAAAGAGTAATCTCCTACATTCCAAACACTATTTTAAAACCCCTTTTTATGATTCAAAAAATAAGAAGAAGAACGTTTATCATTCATGTAGATTTTGATCAAGCAAGACCAACTTTAGTTGGGCGAGATGGGTGTCTCGGTACTTCCCATCTCGTAATCTAACCCCCGAACCTCAAAACAAGGAATCTCTGTTTTCGTAATCAAACTTAGGCTATTATCAATAGGTTTTTCTTATGTTCCTCAAAACATAGGTTTCGACTCTAAAAACAAGTTAGACATCCTAGAATAACCCACGCGCTCGAGTCTAAAGCCGTGGTTCCTCCCGGGGTATCTACAGTGGCGACTCTGCTGGGGATTATTTGAGGGTTAAACTTGCATTCTGATCAAAATCTACATCTTTTCTGGGCATTCTGACTCCTGATGGGGGAGGCGCGCGCTTCTGGCCTCTTCAGCCTAAGGCGCGCGCATCCCGCATCAAGGACCAGAATCGCCCGCTTCTTTATGTTCTTCATCTTCTTCTTCTGCTATTCTCCACTAATCATTTCTGCAGGGGTTACAATATGCACATAGGACCAGGGAAATCCCTTGAGTCCAAAATCTGACAATCTGACAGGTGTGCCAAGAAGCGCGCGCCTCCCAATAGCATCGCGCCAGGCGCGCGCGTCTCGTATCAACACTCAGAGGTGTACGCTTCTGGGTTGGTTCCCAGAACAGAAACAGGTCTCAGAACAGAGCAGTATGATGGGGGTGTGGGCACAGTTGCCTGCATCAGTGGTGATTCTGAACTTCGGACTGTTTTAATTTTATGTTCTATTTTATCGGTCACACGGATGATTCGAAAGTTGTAATTATGTGCTTATTTGTTTTTTTTTTATTTCTCTTGAAAAAAAAATAATAATATAAAAAATGTTTTGTCACCTGTTAGACCTCACACTACATGCACATATTCCTATGAATTGCTCACTATCGAGTCGCACAAGTCCAACCCCAAACCCGTCGAGGCCGTCCTAGAAAGTTTCAAGCTCCACTCGACCTTGGCTCTTTCGATGCGGTAAACCTCAGCCCGTGGCGTAGTTCATGACTACATGCCAGGGGTGACCTTTGAGCCTCATATTCAAGCCGAGCACAAGCCACACAATTCTAGTTAGGGTCTAACACTCCGTGACTCAAGTCGGTTTCCATGTACCGAGATTTCCCTAAACTAATGTCTTCAAATCATACATTCCAACTTGTTGAAACGGACGCAATAAAAATCCGTCCCCAAAAGTGGTTATTTTGGACGAAAATAAAAATCCATCCCCGCATGTATGCTTTACTACATTAATTTAGTTTAATCCCGATACATGTAGGATTCACAAACGTGATGGAATCCGATGAGTAAATGGGACCGCGAGATGGTCTATATACTAGTGTGACGATTCCATTATTTTCTTAGAAACCCCAAAAGGGATCCATTCCCTCCGACTTATATAAAAAAAAGAGTCTTTTCTTATGTGGTTCGAGTCGTGTGCCCAACTGTGTGTTCTAAGCCTCTTCGTGGACCGCAAGTGTTACTCAAGACTGACAAGGGCCTCTTCTGTAATCTAGGTTCAATTGGTACTTACAGAGTCTACCGGGATTCGGCAAATCGGTTAGTCCGTGAAGAGATCGCTCCAACAGCTCCTACATCAACAATGGCCGGCGGCTCCAACACCAACAATACCATGACTCTTGAGAAACTCGTAACCATGGTCCAACTCCTCCAAGAGCAAGTCTCTACCCTTAATAAGGAGGCACAAAGCAAAGACGACATTTGGCAATCCCACCTCGACAGCCAAAGGGAGGCCCACGAGGCCGAGATGGAGCTAACGAAAGAAAAGCTCACTAATCTTGCCAAGGGGAACAGCAAAAATGACGATGACGAATCCGAATGGACCGAAGGTTTGTTCAAAAGTCCTTATGTCAACACCCGCACCAAGAAAGTGGGAGAGCCAAGTTCCGAGAACAATGAGCCCAAAATGGTGGATTCTATCATGGCCTACATCGACCAAAAATTCAATAGGCTCAACATGGGGAAATGCTCCAACACAAGCCTTTATCAATCATCTATCCTCATGAGTACTATGGCCGCTCTTCCTGATAAGTTCAAGATGCCCGACATAAGCAAATTCAAGGGCAACTCTTGTCCTATGGCTCACATTGAGACTTATATTTGGGCAATGGTTCCAAAGAAGGTCTCCCCAAGGTGATGGCTCAATGCTTTCCTCTCACTCTTGAGGGGGCGGCAAAAGATTGGTATGCTACTCTCCCGCTCACTGTCCGTCTTGATTGGGACTCCGCCATGCTTGCCTTCAAGAACCAATACCAAGGCAACACCACTCACCGGCCCACAAGGAAAGAGCTAGAGAACACTACTCAACGAGACCACGAGTCCTTCATCGACTTCACAAGGAGATGGAATGATAAACTCTCCGAGATTGTGGAAAGGCGAAATACCAAGAAGCAAATGGACATCTTTCTCAAATGTCTCAAAATTGATCTCCGCACCCACCTAAGTGGGGCTTGCTATGCGGATTTCTCCCAAATGTATGAGGCGGGGGTCCGAATGGACGATTTGCTCAAGGAAGTGAAGAAAAGTGCTCCTAGCTACCGCTACAAGGCCGCTTCCAACTCCATAAAAGAGGCCTCGGTCAACGCCGTCACTATCGACAAGGGGAATTATAAAAAGGTTCCTCCACCCCAAGGGAAGAAGTCTCGAAATGACCGTGTCTACACGCCTCTCCAAGGCATGACTCAAACCGAAGCTTTCGAAGTCCTCAAAGCAAAGGATCAAGTCACACCCGTACAAGGGTACCAACCCAAGACGGTCAACCCCAATCATGCTCACCACAAATATTGTGGCTACCACCAATATAGTGGCCACACCACCGAGGAATGCTTCGTTCTCCGCAATGTCATTCAAGATCTCATAGACAAGAAAGAATTTGTAGTGACTAATGGCGAACATGTCAATGTAATAGAGATAGGAGAACTCGAGGGGACCACCCATTCAATCCCCATTGTGAATGGGGGCCCCAATGTTATGAATAAACTTGACAATTCTTGTTATGTTGTAACTTACGATGAGGTAATGAGGGAAGTACTAGAGAATAGGAAAAAGAAGCACGATGGGAACGTCAACATGCTAACTCGATCCGGTCGAGTCATAGCAAGCAACCCTTCCACTTCCGCACCAAGCTCCTCTTCTCAAAGGCCGCAAGCTCGCGATACTCCCGAAGATCCTCTACTTGTCCAACTCAAGAAAACTCAAGCCAACATCTCTATTTGGGACCTCATCGCATCCTCAAAGAAACACCGAGATCTTGTCATCGGCAATCTCGATGATACATCAATTTCTCCTGATATTACTCCCGAGGATCTCACGGCAATGATCGGTCACATTCATTTTGGCAACGTCATCACCTTTGCCGATATGGACCTTCCACCATTTGGTTCCGACCACAACGAGGCTATTTACCTCAAGGTACGAGCAAGGGGGAGGCCCATCTCAAGAGTCTTAGTGGACGGTGGGTTCCGCACTCAACCTCATGCCTAGCAGAATCATGGCATACTGGGGCTTAAGGATTCCGATTTGAAGCCTTCTACTCAAGTAATCCGATTTTTGACAGCACCACCCATACAGTCATGGGCATGATCGAAATAGACATTGAGTTGGGAGCATGGTCATGTCCGTTCTTGACATCCCGGCCTCGTTCAACTTGATTTTGGGTCGACCATGGATTCACAGTTCTAATGCCGTCCCGTCAACTCTCCACCAATGTGTCAAGATCCGAAATGGTGATGAAATAGTGACCGTCATGGCCGAAAACGTCACTATCCACAGAAAAGGTGAGCCGTCCACCAAGTTCAGCATGGTTTACCAGACTCCACTCTCTCCGGCGTCTCAATCAATGCCATTGACAAAGAAGGGGGAAACGGATCATGGACCCCCATGTAGATACCCCGGGGGAACCACGGCTTTAGGCTCGAGCGCGTGAGTTACCCTAAGATATCTAACTTGTTTTAGAGTCGCCACCTATTTTTTGAGGAACATAAGAAAAACCTATTGATTATAGCCTAAGTTTGATTACGAAAATAGAGATTCTTTGTTTTGAGGTTCGGGGGTTAGATTACGAGATGGGAAGTACCGAAACACCCATCTCGCCCAACTTAAGTTGGTCTTGCTTGATCAA
Organism: Campanula takesimana; assembly: GCA_026119855.1. Lineage (NCBI taxonomy): Eukaryota > Viridiplantae > Streptophyta > Magnoliopsida > Asterales > Campanulaceae > Campanula > Campanula takesimana. The sequence goes on from JAOWBW010000550.1 coordinate 41,345, forward strand.
AATCTACATGAATGAAAATGTTCTTCTTCTTCTTCTTTAAGTCATAAAAAAGGGGGGGGGGGTTTAAATATGATTTGGAATGTAGGAGATAACCCCTTAACCAACCTCAATGAGATGAGGTGATCATTAGAGTCATGTTCCAAAATGATTTGGTGATTGCACATTTGATTAGAGTAAAAGAGAGAGAGGAGATGAAGTAGAAAAGAAAGGAAAGATGGACTTTTACCTACAATTTGAAGAACTTCATATGTTGCTTGATGAGATCCTTGGAGAACCTTTAGAAAGTGATTTTGTATAGTTTTTGTAAGTTCAATCTTTGGTCTAAGTTTTCGATCCTTGAAAATGGAGGTAAAGAGAGGTTTTTATAGGTGAAAGAGGGGTGTTTTTGGTGCCGAAACTCAGTCACCAAGAAATCCTTCCCGGGCAAAATCCTGTAAATTGAGCAAGGGAGAGAATCCTGGCCAAAAATCTGTAACTGACACCCAGAGGCACGCGCTTCCTGCTTTGGGGGCGGGAGGCGCGCGCTCCTGGCTCCTCCTGTCGGAGGCGCGCGACTCAGAGAAGGCAATTTTGACAGAATGGACCAGAAAGTCAGCCCTGTCATTCAGTTTAGTCCCTAGACTTAACGAAGTCAATCAGGAACTTAACGGAAGTGACAGAAACTAACGAGAAACACTTAAAATAGGCAGAAACACAAGATCAAATATGCAATCGGGATGAGCGGTCCAAGGCGGGGTGTCTATAGAGCCCCTCGGCGATGTGGATTGCGAAGCAAAACACGTCGATGAAAGTTAAAAACATCCACCGAGGACATCACCAAGAAAAGGTAAAGACTCGATAAAAGCAGGAATTTGAATTGCGAGAGATAGTGGTGCGCTCCCTGTGCGAGCGGCTTTTTTTGATAGAGAGGGTGGCATGATTCGTTAGGTGAACCTGCCGGCTGAATGTTTTGAATGAAGCCGTTAGTGAACCTTTTGATGAATCCGTTAGTGAATCCCTTGAATGAGTCCGTTGGTAAACCCTTGTTGACTAATCCGTTAGTGAATCCGCTTGATGAATCCGTTAGTAAATCCTTTGGATGAGCCCGTTGGTGAACCCTTGTTGACGAATCCGTTAGTGAATCCGTTTGATGAATCCGTTAGTGAATCCCTTGGATGAGTCCGTTGGTGAACCCTTGTTGACGAATCCGTTTGATGAATCCGTTAGTGAATCCCTTGGATGAGTCCGTTGGTGAACCCTTGTTAACGAATCCGTTAGTGAATCCGTTTGATGAATCCGTTAGTGAATCCCTTGGATGAGTCCGTTGGTGAACCCTTGTTGACGAATCCGTTAGTGAATTCGCTTGATGAATCCGTTAGTGAATCCCTTGGATGAGTCCGTTGGTGAACCCTTGTTGACGAATCCGTTAGTGAATTCGCTTGATGAATCCGTTAGTGAATCCCTTGGATGAGTCCGTTGGTGAACCCTTGTTGACGAATCCGTTAGTGAATCCGTTTGATGAATCCGTTAGTGAATCCCTTGGATGAGTCCGTTGGTGAACCCTTGTTGACGAATCCGTTAGTGAATTCGCTTGATGAATCCGTTAGTGAATCCCTTGGATGAGTCCGTTGGTGAACCCTTGTTGACGAATCCGTTAGTGAATTCGCTTGATGAATCCGTTAGTGAATCCCTTGGATGAGTCCGTTGGTGAACCCTTATTGACGAATCCGTTAGTGAATCCGTTTGATGAATCCGTTAGTGAATCCCTTGGATGAGTCCGTTGGTGAACCCTTGTTGACGAATCCGTTAGTGAATTCGCTTGATCAATCCGTTAGTGAATCCGTTGGATGAGTCCGTTGGTGAACCCTTGTTGACGAATCCGTTAGTGAATCCGTTTGATGAATCCGTTAGTGAATCCCTTGGACGAGTCCGTTGGTGAACCCTTGTTGACGAATCCGTTAGTGAATTCGCTTGATGAATCCGTTAGTGAATCCCTTGGATGAGTCCGTTGGTGAACCCTTGTTGACGAATCCGTTAGTGAATTCGCTTGATGAATCCGTTAGTGAATCCCTTGGATGAGTCCGTTGGTGAACCCTTGTTGACGAATCCGTTAGTGAATTCGCTTGATGAATCCGTTAGTGAATCCCTTGGATGAGTCCGTTGGTGAACCTTGTTGACGAATCCGTTAGTGAATCCGTTTGATGAATCCGTTAGTGAATCCCTTGGATGAGTCCGTTGGTGAACCCTTGTTAACGAATCCATTTGATGAATCCGTTAGTGAATCCCTTGGATGAGTCCGTTGGTGAACCCTTGTTGACGAATCCGTTAGTGAATTCGCTTGATAAATCCGTTAGTGAATCCCTTGGATGAGTCCGTTGGTGAACCCTTGTTGACGAATCCGTTAGTGAATTCGCTTGATGAATCTGTTAGTGAATCCCTTGGATGAGTCCGTTGGTGAACCCTTGTTGACGAATCCGTTAGTGAATTCGCTTGATGAATCCGTTAGTGAATCCCTTGGATGAGTCCGTTGGTGAACCCTTGTTGACGAATCCGTTAGTGAATCCGTTTGATGAATCCGTTAGTGAATCCCTTGGATGAGTCCGTTGGTGAACCCTTGTTGACGAATCCGTTAGTGAATTCGCTTGATGAATCCGTAGTGAATCCCTTGGATGAGTCCGTTGGTGAACCCTTGTTAACGAATCCGTTTGATGAATCCGTTAGTGAATCCCTTGGATGAGTCCGTTGGTGAACCCTTGTTGACGAATCCGTTAGTGAATTCGCTTGATAAATCCGTTAGTGAATCCCTTGGATGAGTCCTTTGGTGAACCCTTGTTGACGAATCCGTTAGTGAATTCGCTTGATGAATCTGTTAGTGAATCCCTTGGATGAGTCCGTTGGTGAACCCTTGTTGACGAATCCGTTAGTGAATTCGCTTGATGAATCCGTTAGTGAATCCCTTGGATGAGTCCGTTGGTGAACCTTGTTGACGAATCCGTTAGTGAATCCGTTTGATGAATCCGTTAGTGAATCCCTTGGATGAGTCCGTTGGTGAACCCTTGTTGACGAATCCGTTAGTGAATTCGCTTGATGAATCCGTTAGTGAATCCCTTGGATGAGTCCGTTGGTGAACCCTTGTTGACGAATCCGTTAGTGAATCCGTTTGATGAATCCGTTAGTGAATCCCTTGGGTGAGTCCGTTGGTGAACCCTTGTTGACGAATCCGTTAGTGAATCCGTTTGATGAATCCGTTAGTGAATCCCTTGGATGAGTCCGTTGGTGAACCCTTGTTGACGAATCCGTTAGTGAATCCGTTTGATGAATCCGTTAGTGAATCCCTTGGATGAGTCCGTTGGTGAACCCTTGTTGACGAATCCGTTACTGAATCCGTTTGATGAATCCGTTAGTGAATCCGTTTGATGAAATATTTCTTTGAAGTCTCGTGCCACTTGGAGTCCCACTTGACTTTTTGAATTGTGGGGTGCAGGCACAGTTGACCGCGACCAGAAAAATGTTCCTGCTGGGGATGAAATGTTGAGATTGACTCTTGAGGGGGGTGTGGCACCCGTGACAGAACTTAGGGAGTTCGGAATCCGTGGGAAACCTTGGTACGATGCATGGATTCTTGCATGGGAGACTGCTTCTGAACCTGCCTAATGATGGGAAGAGTGCGCGTCCGGGACTCGTTGTGGGACGCGCGCGCCTCGGATGAGTATGTCGGGAGGCGCGCGCCTGGCGCATTAGTTCAGCATAGTTAAACAGGTTGTTCGCTGTTTTCGGCCAGTTTTTCAAAAATTTGAAGAACCCTCCAAATTCCAAGCTCAATTTTCGTAGAGAAATCACCCAAAACACTTTCTTGCTGCTCCAGGATCAATTCCGTCAAAGAAACGATGTCGGATCGTCAGCAATCACCTCCGTTTGAGATGCCACAGGGCGAGGAGCCCGAAATTGGGGTTGAAGCTATGGACCCGAGGTTTCTTACTTTCCGGCCTCATACCCACATTTCTCACTTCGTGACTTCGGGTTTGGTAAGAATGCCTCACCCTTCTTGTCGATTTCGGGTTTCATGAAGTTCTGTTTTCTTTACCAGAAATATTGCTGCAGCAACTTTATTGATCATTCTTTGCATGTTGTTTGTTGTTGCTGATTTGTTGTAAGAAACATGTTGGGATGTCCATTTTCATGTTCACACACTTGCTTGTACATTGTTCTGCTATTGAAATCTCTGTGTTGAGTTCATCCGTTTTCTAGCAGTCATGCTGATGAAATTTTCGTTGTTCCTTGTTCTTTTTCAGGAGTGGAGCCGCCTATCGGAGATTCGAGGCGGAGCTCATGGTCCAGTGGCCATTTGGAACAAATTGCCCGAAAATGTGAGGGCTCGAGTTCAGGCTACCCACTTTGGCCTTTTTATCATTAGTCAGCCGGTACTGATGAATGACCCGGACGTTATTCAGGCTTTGAGAGAGAGATGGTGGGACACCACCCATACTTTTCATTTGCCCATGGGAGAGGTTACGATGACGCCCACAAACTTTACGGCATTGACTGGTCTGCCGTTTGCGGGGGAGCCTGTCCCTTGAGTTTCGAGGGGGACCCTTAGGACTGCCGACGAGCTGTTGGCTCTCGTTGACTGTGGCTTCCCGGTGAAGAATTTCTGGGTCACTTGGGGGAGCATCCGCCGATATTTTAGCATTCTTGCAGCTGAGCCTCTGGGTGTCACTGCTGAGCGGGTAGATGCTGTGGCCCGTTGTTTTATATGGTACTTGCTGTCTCATACCCTGTTTGCTAGTGGAGGGTCCTCGGCCTCTTTGGCTTTGCTTGACTTGTTGGTAGACTTGGACCAGGCCGGTCATTACAACTGGGGTGCAGCGGGCTTGGCTGCTTGTTATCATGGTATGGATCTGACTAGCCGCTCGACCACCAGCTCGGTCACGGGTTTCAGCCTGTTGTGGGAGGTATACTGCTTTCCCTTTTCTTTTCGACCTTCTTGTCATTGCTTTATTGTATCTTTGAACTGTCATTTAATTCTGCTCTTGCCTCTGTTTTGCAGCTATGGGCCTTTGTTGTCTTGGAGCTGAGGGATTTTAAGATCAACAAGGAAGATCAGCCCCAGTATTCGGACTGCGTGAGGTGGTCATATAGGGAGAGGAACGTGAGGACCGGCACTGCTCCCATCAGCCTGCTTTCAGCTCGGCGCCACTTGGATTCTTTGAGGCCGGAGGCTGTCGCCTTTTCTTTGTTTCCGTGGAGAGCTATCTATGCCTTTATTGAGCATACCCTGATTCCCACCCGCTCGAGGCTCCTAATGAGCTCAGTGGAGTGTATGGCGATGTACCTTGGAGAGAGAGTGTTTTGGCAGCATGGTGGTCAGGTGACGGACTTCCACCACCTTCCTAGGCCAGCGGTTCCTGATGTTCCGCCTTTCTGTCCTCGTAATTGGAGGGCTCTTTCAGAGGCAGACCGGGCAGTCTATCTTGCGGGGGTTGATGCTGTCCCTTTCATTCATCTGGAGTAGGATTACGGTTTATTCCGGGAGCACAACCTCCAGCAGGGTTTCATGTTCACTGATCCGAGGGAGATACATGTTGCTCCGCAGACTTCGGCCCGATTCTATCCCACCGGTGCTGGATATTGCTTCGATCCTCCTTTGCCTCCTCCCTACTATACTTATTCAAACTTCGGGGTCTTTGAGGAGTAGAGGGAGATTATTCCCGAGGATATGTCACCGGAGAGAGAGCCTCCCGCTCAGGTTGCCGTGGTATATTTTTCAGACCATCTTTGCATTTCTCAGTTCCAGTCTTGTTTTTTCTGTCCTTTGTATTGATGTAATTTCTTTTCCCTGTTCTTTGTTGCAACAGGTGCCCGTAGCTGCTTATAGGCACTTGGGTAGGCAGAACAAAGGAATGAGGCGGAGGCTCCGCCAGTTGGAGGAGAGGGTGCTGGAGCTGTGCAGGGATATTGCTGCCATGACTAGAGGTGCTGCCGGTGCTGTCTCTGGTGCTGCGAGAGGAGCTGCCCGAGGTGCTCGGGGCATGGGACGAGGCTGCAGGGATGTTGCACTGGACATTGATGGGGCTGTCTCTTCAGCGAGGCAGTCGCTGGGAAGGAGTCTGAGCCACGGAGGTAGCCATAGTAGGAGCCTGAGCCGAGAGGGTAGCCAGAGCCGGGGCGGCGCTAGTTCATCAGGGAGAGCTGCCAAGAGGACCCGTCCTGATGTTGTGATTGAGACATCTGAGTCTGAGGATGATGATGATGATGATGATGATGATGATGACGATGAGGAGACCGAGAGCGGTAGCAGGGGGTGAGCACAGTGTTGGTGATAACGTGCCCGAGCTGTTGTGGCTGAGAGGATGAGGGATTGAAACACTTTTACCTTTGCCTGTAATAACATTTAACAGGTATTTACAATCCTATTTACTACTCATTTTTATGTTCTATTAACGACTCGATCTTAGATGTCGACTCTTTACAAACAAATGTGTGCCCAAAGGGTGCTTGTTGTCGATGCTTGAACTCCTTTTTGTTGCTGGGATTTTATTTTGCTGCAGGTTGGATATGTTGAAGTGCTTGGGTTCTGTTCTGAACTGACAAGGGCTGTTTCTGTCTGAACTGCTGTCAAAGGTGTTGGTAGTGGTGCCCTAGGCACGTTTAATAAACGTTGTAATTGTCATCATTTATTTCATATCAATAAAGAGATGTTTTGATTATTATTGTTGTTTATGTTTACTTATAATAATCCCCGTCCCTAGTACTTATTAAGCACTAGTATAAAGGCTAAATGATCATGGGATGATCATGTTAGATTTATGGGTACTTGTTTGGAACAAGGTACTGGACATGACCCGCTGTATGAGATTTATGTCATGGTCTATGTCATACATATATCTCATATTAGTTATGTCATTTGAATCCTTAGACATGAAGTTATTATAGTCTTCCACTTGATGAACATTGTGTTTGACATATTCAAACGCTACCTTAACACGGTAGTTATAAAGGGTATGATTGGCATAATCGCATTCCCGTTGGGAAGAATAATAAGCTAAATGGATTTGTCCCTCCACGGAGAGATGTCAAGCTTGGGCCTCTCGTAGGAATGATGTTGATGAAATGTTCGGCCGGACTCAAATGAATTGATTGGATCAATGTCATTTGGATTATCAACATATTCGGAATCGAGAAAGTATTGAACGAAACAAGTTGACTCTTTGACCATGACTTGTGTTCAATGACATCGTGGACAAAGGGATTGTGACATATTCTAAAGGAATGCGAAGTTGTATCTAGTTATACTATTTGGGTAGGTATGACGGTTTGCTAGAACCTAATCATATCTTATGGGATCATGTTTGAGCCCATTGCCAACATAGTATAATCCTAGAGGGTCACACACAATAGAACGAATCTTAAATAAAAGGACTATATTGGAATTTAGGGTCGAAGGACCTCCAAGGAATTTCTGGAAAGTTCTGGGCCTCCTGGTCAACCAAGCGGGCGCTTGGATTGCACCAGGCGGGCGCCTGAACAAGCCGGAAAAGGAATTGGACTTTCTGCCCAAACAAGCGGGCGCCTGGGTAGGACCAGGCGGGCGCCCGGTATGCCGGTTTGAAATTTCCTAATTCGATTAGGAATGGTTTTTGACACAAGTTACCTATTTGGAATAGATCTTAATTGTGTATAAAAACACCAATTCGGCCAGACCATATTTACTAGTGCTTTTGTGTGTCTCAAAGAGTTTGAGAGAGATTTTATTTTGTTCTAAGATATCATTTATTGAGGAACAAAAATAATTCACAAATAAATTCCATATAGTTCTTTATTAAATTGTGAAAGTGTGTTTTACAATTATTGGTCTAGCAACCAAGATCGAAGAAGTTCCTTTGATATTCGTTCGAAGTGTGGATACCGCTAGAGGGTGAATTTTATCATCTTACAAAGTTCGTGATTTGTTTGTGATAAAGCTTCAAGATCTCCACCAAGACCAAAGAGAAAAAATTCATAGCCATCAAGGGTTAGTTATTCCTCTATTCATCTTGTTGTATTTGATTTAATCATATGAACGGATCTATGGCTTTGGGTTTCTTAAAATTTTAATTGCTATATTCCGCTGCGCATGTTACTTGGAAATCCAACAGTGGTATCAGAGCCCCGTTCATGCTGATTAATTCAATACTTGGATCATGTTGTGTGTATATAAATTGTTTATGTGCCAAGCATGATATGAATATTGGATTATATGATGTTTATGTGTTTTGTGATTTTATGTGGTTTATTGTTTTTCCAACTTTAATCGCACGATTCAATCGCAATAAAAATTATGGTGGATTCTGAATTATTTCGATTATTGATTTTGATTGGATCAAAGTTTTAATAATCGGGGAAAATTAATTTTGAGACAAAATTTTCGAACTTTAAAATTCTATACTATTCTGGCCATTCAAGTGGGCGCCTGGTCCTTTGCAGGCGGGCGCTCGGTGGTCAAGATTTGTTCTGATTTTGGTTAAAATCTGAATATGGAATTTTCGATAAATTCGACAAAACCAGTAACAGAACCAGTCCAGACTTGTTGATCTGGAATGGGTTTTGGGTAGTTGGTTTGTGTGTGGATTTTGGGGTTTGATTTTCCTATTTGTTTTAGTCTTGTGATTCCTAGATTGGTTCAAGTTTTGGATGGCTAATCTGCGTTCATCGAGATTGTGTTTCCCAAAATTGATCGCAATCAAAGTTTCAAAGATAAAACGAAGTTAGAATTATGAAGAGTTCATAATTGCTAAAATTGAGAAACAAAGTTCTTGATTCAATGATTGGAGATCCATGTGGAATTGTGAATGCAATTGGCCTACGTTCATCGAGACCATCTATTGCTTAGTTTCGGCCACATGGACTACTTTCTTGGTTTCTTGAATTAGTGCGGGATTGTGGTTGCCTAATGGCTTAGTTCGACCGCACTTCTTGTTGTCTTGATTTGGAGATAATAACCAAAGTTGAAATAGTCTCATCCTCATAATTATAGAGAAACTAATGACACATAAATATCATACTTAAAATTAATGGAGATTAATTTAGTGGCTAAACTTGATGTGTAACATGTTTATATTATGTGCTCATAAATGTGTTATATGCTATATGTGATGAACCTTCAAAGAAAGTTTTAAGTCCTTCTTTGCCATGCCATGATTAAAACACTTGTTTATATATGGGTGATTTTGATGTGGGTTCGCCTCCGCGAAGTGCATTGATTTTATTCATATATGAGCAAGATGAGGTTCATTAATTTAATGTGGGCTTGCCTCCGCAAGGTGCATTAAATTGAATGGTTCCTATGCGTTTAAAATGGTCGGACTTAATTAGGCGTCAAAACAGTTTTGGGCCTAGGCAAAAGATGAGATTAAACATGTTTTTGAAATTGGATTTCTCAAAAATCTCATAAAAGGATCTAAGAATCATATTGGATATGATTGACATGATTGTCTACCTAATTAATTTAGTTTTGAGCGGTCCGCCTCCGTGGACTCAAAAGTTAAATTAAAGTTGGATCTTAGCCCAATTAAATTATATTATACATTGGATGTATATGAAGGTTATATAATTTAGTGGGAGTATTTTGTTTAAAATACATTATTTATCTCTTTAATGAAAATCGGTACTTATTAAATTTTGGAAATTTTGCATATTTGTAGATAATGACTAATAACACTCAATCAATGTCGTTGCGATCGATCCTTGAGAAGGATAAGCTCGAAGAGAATGGTACTAACTTTATGGATTGGATCCGTAGCATAAGAATCGTTCTTAAGCAAGAAGATAAGTTGTACATTCTCGATGGGCCTCTCCCTGCTGAACCACCGCCTACTGCCCCTAGGGTAGAAAGAGACAATTACAAGAAACATCGTAATGATTCTAGAGATGTAAGTTGTCTCATGCTTGCTGCTATGTGTTCAAAACTCCAACCAAGTTTGGAACATTTGGAAGCCTATGAGATAGGCGTGGAGTTGAGAACCATGTTTCAAGAGCAAGCTAGGCAAGAGAGGTACAAGACCATTGTTGCATTCACTACTAGTAAAATGAATGAAGGGCAACAAGTGAGTCCTCACTTTCTTAAAATGAAAGGTTATGTAGAGCACCTTGAGAAACTTGGCTATCCAATCCCATTGGAGCTAGCCACGGATCTCATTCTTAATTCATTGCCTAAAAGTTATAATCAGTTTGTGATGAATTATAACATGCATGGAATGGATAAGAATCTCTCTGAGTTGCATGGGATGCTCAAAACTGCAGAGATGAAAATTGTGGAGAAAGGTTCTCCCGTGCTCTTGGTTCATGATGGGAAGAAGGCTAGTGCCAAAGGAAAGGGTAAGAAAGTTGTCAAACCCAAAATAAGCAAGGCAAAGGTTGCCAAGGCTTCTGAGGAAAAACCTGATTCACAAAAGGATGCAATCTGTTTCCATTGTCAAGAAATTGGTCATTGGAAACGTAATTGCAAGGCTTTCTTGGAAGAGCAAAAGAAGAAGAAGAGCAGCAAGGCTGCGTCGACTTCAGGTATCTATATGATAGATATTCTCCTTTCTACCACTGATTCTTGGGTATTGGATACCGGATGTGGTTCTCACATTTGTCTAAATGTGCAGGGACTAAAGAATAGGAGACTGCTTAAAGAAGGTGAAGTAGATGTACGTGTGGGAAATGGAGCAAGAGTTGCTTCATTAGCCGTAGGGACTTATGAAGTCACTTTACCTTCCGGATTAATTCTTGTTTTGAACAATTGTTATTATGTTCCGGATTTAAGCAGAAATATTATTTCAATTTCTTGTTTAGATAATGAAGGTTTTAAGTTTCTTATTGAGAATAAGAAATTTTCTATTTATTTAAATGATGTGCTTTATGGTATTGCTAATTCGTTTAATGGCCTTTATATCTTGGATGTCAAGAATGAAAATAATAACAATGTCTATCATGTAAATAAGAAATCTAAACCTAATGATGTAAATCATACCTATTTATGGCATTGCCGTCTTGGTCATATTAATGAGAAGCGTATCTCAAAACTCCATGGGGACGGACTTTTAGATTCATGTGACCTCGAGTCATATGATACTTGTGAGTCGTGTCTTCTTGGAAAAATGACTAAGACACCTTTTACCAAGCTAGGTGAAAGGGCAAGCGACTTATTGGGGTTGATACATTCCGATGTATGCGGACCATTAAGTAGCAATGCTAGGGGAGGATTTCAATACTTCATAACCTTCACTGATGATTATAGTAGATTTGGGTATGTTTACCTAATGAAACATACAAGTGAAGCATTTGAGATATTTAGAATATTTCAAAATGAAGTAGAAAAACAACTTGGCAAAAGTATAAAGGCACTTCGATCAGATCGTGGTGGTGAATACTTGAGTCAAAAATTTGATGATCATCTAAAGAATTGTGGAATAGTTTCACAATTGACTCCACCCGGAACACCACAATGGAATGGTGTGTCCGAGAGGAGGAATCGGACTTTGTTAGACATGGTTCGATCAATGATGAGTCAAGTTGATCTTCCAATATCCTTTTGGGGTTACGCCCTAGAAACCGCTGCTTTCACACTAAATCGTGTTCCAACTAAATCGGTTCAAAAGACTCCATATGAGATGTGGAGCGGAAAGAAGCCTTGTCTGTCTTTCATGAAGATTTGGGGTTGCGAAGCTTTTGTCAAAAGACTTGTCTCAGACAAACTTGCACACAAATCTGATAAATGTATTTCGTGGGATATCCTAAGGAAACTAGAGGATATTACTTTTACAACCGCGAGGACAACAAAGTGTTTGTTGCCCGAACTGGTGTCTTTCTAGAGAAAGAGTTTCTCTCCAAAGAAATCAGTGGGAGTAAAATAAATCTTGAAGAAATTCGAGACCCAGAAAATAACATTGAACCAATAGTGGAACATGAACAAGAACCACAAGGAGTTGTGGAACCTGTTCAAAATACACAAGCAACTCGCAGATCTAGTAGGTTACGATCCGAGCCCGAGAGATATGGATTTCTCGTAACGGATAGTAATGAGGTAGAAATCATTGAGAATGATGAACCGTCAACCTACCAAGAGGCGATGTCTTCTCCTGATTCGGACAAGTGGCTTGGAGCCATGGAATCCGAATTGCAATCCATGCAAGACAATCAAGTTTGGAATTTGATTGATGCGCCCGAAGGTGTAAAAACCATAGGATGCAAATGGGTCTTCAAGAAGAAGACTGACATGGATGGGAAGGTGCATACTTACAAAGCTAGGCTTGTAGCGAAAGGTTATAGGCAAGTTCATGGTATTGACTATGATGAGACCTTTTCACCCGTAGCAATGATCAAGTCTATAAGAATTTTGCTTCCCATTGCCGCATATCATGACTATGAGATATGGCAGATGGACGTCAAAACCGCTTTCCTGAATGGAAAACTCCAAGAGGATGTGTATATGACACAACCAGAAGGTTTTGAACAAGATTCTAAGTATGCAAATTACAGAGATCCATCTATGGATTGAAGCAAGCTTCTAGGAGTTGGAATCTCCGTTTTGATGATGAATCGAAGATGAGCCTTGTGTATACAAGAAGATTAGTTGGCTATTCCTTATTTTATACGTGGATGACAATTGGAAACGACATTCCTACACTTAGTCTGTGGGTTAGGAAAGTGCTTCGCAATGAAATATGGGTGAAGCCGCATATATTCTTGGTATTAAGATCTATAGAGATAGATCAAGGAGGCTACTTGGTTTAAGCCAAAGTACATACATTGACAAGGTCATTAGAAGATTCCGTATGGAAAATTCTAAGAGAGGCACCTTGCCCGTATTACATGGAGTTTCTCTAAGCAAGACTCAATGTCCTAAGACAAAAGATGAGCGTGAGAAAATGAATGATGTTCCATATGCTTCGGCAATTGGGTCCATCATGTATGCCATGATTTGTACTAGGCCGGATGTATCTTATGCTTTGAGCATGACAAGTAAATATCAATCCGACCCTGGCGAAAATCACTGGATAGCTGTAAAAGCGATTCTTAAGTACTTGAGAAAAACTAAAGACTCGTTTTTAGTCTATGGAGGAATGGAAGATGATCTCGTTGTAAATGCTTACACGGATGCAAGCTTCCAAACCGACAAAGATGATAGCCGATCGCAATCGGGTTTTGTGTTTGTGTTAAATGGTGGAGCTGTAAGCTGGAAGAGTTCCAAGCAAAGTACAACCGCTGATTCTACAACAGAAGCTGAGAATATTGCTGCATCGGATGCTGCAAAGGAAGCTGTTTGGATTAAGAAGTTCATAACTGAACTTGAAGTGGTTCCTAGTATTGCTAATCCAATAGACCTTTATTGCGACAATAATGGTGCTATTGCTCAAGCAAAGGAACCAAGAGCACATCAGAAATCCAAACACATACTTAGGCGTTTTCATATAATTCGAGAGATCGTTGATAGGGGAGACGTAAATATATGCAGAGTACCTACTGATGACAATGTTGCGGACCCGCTAATAAAGGGACTTCCACAAGCTAAACATGATGGTCATGTTAGGTCCATGGGTATTAGATACATGGAGGATTGGGCCTAGGGCAAGTGGGAGATTGTTGGTAGTGGTGCCCTAGGCACGTTTAATAAACGTTGTAATTGTCATCATTTATTTCATATCAATAAAGAGATGTTTTGATTATTATTGTTGTTCATGTTTACTTATAATAATCCCCGTCCCTAGTACTTATTAAGCACTAGTATAAAGGCTAAATGATCATGGGATGATCATGTTAGATTTATGGGTACTTGTTTGGAACAAGGTACTGGACATGACCCGCTGTATGAGATTTATGTCATGGTCTATGTCATACATATATCTCATATTAGTTATGTCATTTGAATCCTTAGACATGAAGTTATTATAGTCTTCCACTTGATGAACATTGTGTTTGACATATTCAAACGCTACCTTAACACGGTAGTTATGAAGGGTATGATTGGCATAATCGGATTCCCGTTGGGAAGAATAATAAGCTAAATGGATTTGTCCCTCCACGGAGAGATGTCAAGCTTGGGCCTCTCGTAGGAATGATGTTGATGAAATGTTCGGCCGGACTCAAATGAATTGATTGGATCAATGTCATTTGGATTATCAACATATTCGGAATCGAGAAAGTATTGAACGAAACAAGTTGACTCTTTGACCATGACTTGTGTTCAATGACATCGTAGACAAAGGGATTATGACATATTCTAAAGGAATGCGAACTTGTATCTAGTTATGCTATTTGGGTAGGTATGACGGTTTGCTAGAACCTAATCATATCTTATGGGATCATGTTTGAGCCCATTGCCAACTTCGTATAATCCTAGAGGGTCACACACAATAGAACGAATCTTAAATAAAAGGACTATATTGGAATTTAGGGTCGAAGGACCTCCAAGGAATTTCTGGAAAGTTCTGGGCCTCCTGGTCAACCAAGCGGGCGCTTGGGTTGCACCAGGCGGGCGCCTAAACAAGCCGGAAAAGGAATTGGACTTTCTGCCCAAACAAGCGGGCGCCTGGGTAGGACCAGGCGGGCGCCCGGTATGCCGGTTTGAAATTTCCTAATTCGATTAGGAATGGTTTTGACACAAGTTACCTATTTGGAATAGATCTTAATTGTGTATAAAAACACCAATTCGGCCAGACCATATTTACTAGTGCTTTTGTGAGTCTCAAAGAGTTTGAGAGAGATTTTATTTTGTTCTAAGATATCATTGATTGAGGAACAAAAATAATTCACAAATAAATTTCATATAGTTTTTATTAAATTGTGAAAGCGTGTTTTACAATTATTGGTCTAGCAACCAAGATCAAAGAAGTTCCTTTGATATTCGTTCGAAGTGTGGATACCGCTAGAGGGTGAATTTTATCATCTTACAAAGTTCGTGATTTGTTTGTGATAAAGCTTCAAGATCTCCACCAAAACCAAAGAGAAAAAATTCATAGCCATCAAGGGTTAGTTATTCCTCTATTCATCTTGTTGTATTTGATTTAATCATATGAACGGATCTATGGCTTTGGGTTTCTTAAAATTTTAATTGCTATATTCCGCTGCGCATGTTACTTGGAAATCCAACAAAAGGCGCGTGCGTCGGGCCTTGCTTGTGGGAGACGCGCGCGTTGGGCAGCCTTGGTCGGAGGCGCGCGCTTCTGGCCTGCTGAATTACAGCCCCTTTCTTTTTTTGATTAGAATGTTCCAACAGCTATAAATTTTGAACCATTTTCGACCAGAATGGTCACACATCATTCTTTTGCAAACACTTTCTCCTCTTTAACCACAAAATTCTTGTCATAATGGCCCCAATGACTTTCTCCTTTGAAGTTAAGGTTTCCGTCCCCGAGGGTGAGAAGCCCGTTCCAGTGGTGAATGCCGTTCCAGCTGTGGGGTCCGTCCCGATGGTGGAGAAGCGTCCGAGCGTTTTTGATCGTTTGGGAAGGCCCAATGACGATGTTCTTGACCCCGTGAGACCGGTGGTTCATGTGCGGGACTATAGACCCCGTCATTTTCCCAAGAAGAAGAAAGGTAAAGGAAATTCCTCCTATGTGTGGAAGCGTCCTATGGTTGTCCCTGCTAAGGCTCCGCTTGATAAGGGCGAAGGGAAAGCCGTTGATGAAGCTCCGTCCCGTCCTAGCGTTTTCTCCCGTCTTGGCGGTCCCAAGAATGTTCCGTCCCCGTCCAAGAAGACTAAAGGGCATAACAAGAAGCAATGGGTTCCCAAACCTAAGAAAGATTAGATTTTCTTTGTACCCCAAGAGATCGCAATTAGACCACTTTGTTTTAGGATTTAGTATTTT
Source organism: Campanula takesimana (assembly GCA_026119855.1). Classification (NCBI taxonomy): domain Eukaryota; kingdom Viridiplantae; phylum Streptophyta; class Magnoliopsida; order Asterales; family Campanulaceae; genus Campanula; species Campanula takesimana. The sequence continues at coordinate 57,154 of JAOWBW010000550.1, forward strand.
GATGTCTTTTGTTGCTCAATAAATCCGTTGTAATGATTTGAATAATTCATTGAATGAATAAAAATTGCATTTTGTTATTTGAAGTGAATTGGGTATTTTTGATATGTTTTAGACCGCACCCGAAGGTTGCCTACGTTCCTCCAGTTGGGAGGCTCAGGTCTTCGTAGTTCAAACAAACAAAGACCATTTTTTTTTTTTTTTTTTGTGTGCACCCTGTTTTTTGCCTAGACCGCCCTTTGGGTTTTCAATCTAGCGGGCTTCTTTTTTTGCACGTGCTCTAATTTTTTCCTAGGCCGCCCTTGCGGGTTTCAACCTAGCGAGCGATTTTTTTTTTTTTTTTTTTTTTTTTTTTAATGGTCTTTGTTTATTAAGCGTAGAACCTCTTGAGCTTGTCGAGGTTAACTTCCTTTGGCAGTTGGTCACCATCTAAATCCACGAGCCGGACTGCACCACCGCTTAGTATCTTTTTGACCACGTACGGACCGATCCATCGGGGTCCCCATTTCCCCAAGGGATTCATGGCATTAGGAGGATGTTGTGTTAAGACCAAATCTCCCACATTGATGTTTCGAGGCTTCACCTTTTTGTTGAAAGCTCTTGCCATCCTTTGCTGATACGCCCTCGTGCGTTCGAGTGCTCTTAACCTTTTCTCGTCGAGTAAGGCTAGTTGTTCGTATCGACTTTGCATCCAGTTGACCTCGTTGACTTGATTCTCGAGGAGGACCCGTAGAGATGGGACTTCAAGTTCGATAGGGAGTACGGCTTCAGAACCATAGACTAATGCATAAGGAGTTTCTCCTGTTGCGGACCGTATTGATGTGCGGTAGCCCCACAATGCTAATGGTAGCTTCTCGGGCCAATCCCTTCCTGTTGAGGCCATTTTCTTGACGATGGACTCGATGGTTTTATTTGCTGCTTAGACCGCGCCATTTGCTTGGGGACGGTAAGGAGATGACTTGTGTTTGGTGATCTTGTATTCTACCAAGAGTGCATCCATTTCTTTCTCAAAGTGAGAGCCGTTGTCGGAAATGATTTCATGAGGCACGCCGTATCGGCACATGATATTAATCTTTACAAAATGAGAACGCAGTAGTCGACTGCACGAATGACTAGCATGAATTAATCTTGGCCACTGAGAGCATGTTGCAGATTAGCGTGGAATTGGCACTTGGCACACCTTTTGACTTTCTCGATACAGTCTCGTTCCATAGTGCTCCAATAGTAACCAATGCGAAGTATCTTCTTGACTAGCATAAACCCATTCATGTGGGGTCCACATTCTCTTTCGTGCACTTCACACATTATCTCTTGAGCTTCGGCCTCATTGGCGCATAAGAGATTGATCCCGTCGTGGTGCCTTTTATAGACTCGGTCCCCAATCAGTACGTACCGAGAGGCTATCCTTTGCAGAGCTGCTAGAGACTTCTTATTGCTATTCTCGGGATAAGTGCCTTCTTTGAGGAAGTTCATGATATCCGAATACCACGGAGAATTTGTTTGCATCTCGTTGATCTCGATACTCATGCAATATGCCGGACTGTTCCTTCGAGCAATTTTGAAGGGCTTCACCATTTTCCCTTTGGGCATTTCGACTAATGAAGCTATAGTGGCCAGTGCATCGGCGAAGCGATTCTTATCCCTTGGTAGGTAGTTGAAAGTGATCTCTTTGAATTGTTCAACCAGTTCTTCAAGGTGCTGACCATACTGTTGGAGAGTCGGGTCTTGGGTTCCCCATTTACCCGATTGCTGATTGATAAGGAGTAAAGAGTCGCCGAATACTTCTAGTTCTGTGATGTTTCTGTCGAGAGCTGCTTCGAGCCCCGCTATACATGCTTCGTACTCGGCAATGTTGTTGGTAGCTTCGAATTCCAGGCGGATGGCAATGGGAGTGTAGATGTCTTTTGGATCGACAAGCAATACCCCTATGCCAAAACCGTGTTTATTGGCGGCGCCATCGAAAAAAAGTTTCCACTTAATTTCCTCGGTTGCAGTACAAATTAAATGCTCGTCGGGGAACTGTACATCTTCCCCCTTCACTTCGTCACACGGGAATTCGGCAAGCTGGTCACTGAACACTTTCCCCCTGACGGATTTTAGTGTGACGTAAGTGATATCATAACCGGCGAGCATGAAGTACCATTTAGCTATTCTTGTTGACATGAAAGGCTTCTCGAAGATGTAGCGGAGCGGGTCCACCTTTGCTACTAGCTTGATCGGAAAAGCTTCCATATAGTGTTTGAGCTTTTGAGTGACCCAAACCAATGCTGCGCATGACTTCTCTAAGACAGAGTATTCTTTTCGCCTCCTTGGAATCGGCGACTGACAAAATAAATGGCGTTCTCCTTTGTGGACTCTCGTTGCTCTTGTGCTAACATAGCCCCTAGGGCTTCATCATTGACAGTGAGATAGAGCAACTGAGGTTTCTCCTTGTGCGGCGGAACTAGAACAGGAGGGCACGTCAAGTAATGCTTTACTTGGTCGAAGGCTTCTTGGCACGCATCGGTCCATTCTAGAGCCACATTCTTCTTGAGTAGCTTGAAGATTGGCTCGCACATGGAAGTGAGTTGGTGCACAAACCGACTGATGTATTGTAGTCTGCCCATGAAACCTTTAATCTCTTTCTGCGTCTTTGGAGGAGGCATGTCAATGATTGCCTTGATTTTGGAGGGGTCTACTTCAATTCCCCTTTCAGTGACCATATAACCAAGAACTTTGCCTCGGATAACCCCGAACGTGCACTTTGCAGGGTTGAGCCTCATCTTGTGTTGACGAAGCCTTTCGAAGAACTTGCGGAGATCGATTAAATGTTGACCATCGGTCCCTTTGGAGTGAATGATCATGTCGTCCACATAGACCTCGATTTCTTTGTGAATCATATCGTGGAACAATCTGTCACGGCTCTTTGGTAGGAAGCCCCAGCGTTTCTTAACCCAAATGGCATGACTGTGTAGCAAAAGGTACCCCACGGTGTTGTGAAGGCTGTCTTATGTTGATCTTCTTCGGCCATGAGAATCTGATTGTACCCAGCGAACCCATCCACGAATGAGCGAACCTCATAGGCAGCAGTGGAGTCGACCAGCATGTCGATATTAGGGAGTGGAAAATCATCCTTTGGGGAAGCTTTGTTTAAATCCCGGAAGTCTACACAAACTCGAACCTTGCCGTTTGCCTTCCTGACTGTCACAATGTTGGCTAACCATGTCGGATACTCGATAACCTTGATGAAACCCACACTGAGGAGCTTCTCAATCTCTTCTTTGACCTGCAGAGACCATTCTGGCTTGATCTTTCTGAGCTTCTGTTTTACTGGCCTAGCATCTTCTCTGATCAGAATCCTGTGCTCTGCTACCTTTCTATCCAAACCCGGCATGTCTTTGTATGACCATACGAACACATCCACGAACTCCCGTAGTAGTGCAGTCAATCTGTCTCTATCGTCCCCCTTGAAGAAGCTTCCAATCTTAGTTTCTTTTGGCTCTTCTTCGGTACCCAGATTAACAACATGCAATTCTTCGTCAGCCTTTGGACCATTCTCACCACGACTACGGACTTGTTGAGCAAGTTCATTTAAGTATGTTATGTTTTCGTGGTCTATTTCATCATAATTTGAATCGTTATTAACTTGTTCATTAAGTTCATTATTAGTTAATTCATCATTTATGATGTTTGCAATCTCAGGGTACTCAGAAATATCAATTTTTTCATTAGCAAAGGAAGGAAACACACGCTCGGCTATGGCCTCCAAATCCTCTTGGGTGAGGGTATTAGAGACACTCTCGGACTCGAAAGTAAGTGTGAGCTGCTCTTCCTTTGTTGCTGTGCGGGGTATGCAACCCATTTCTTGGACTAAGAATTCCTCGGATACCACGGGCCCTTTCGTTGAATACCAATTGTTGATCGGCTCAGAGCTTGGCAGGATCTCACTGAGAGTCTCGTTTATGATGACGGTGTCATGGATGGCGTTAACTTGGCATTCATTCATCATGGCAAGCTCTTCGAACATGGAGGCTAAATCTGTTAGTTCTTCCCCCACGGTGATTTCTGTCTCGGATTCTATAGTCATCTTCCTTCCCCACCATTCACGGGGCGACATGGGAGTTGGCTCCCTTTCGGATTTCTGGATCTCACAATCGGAGAAGATTTCGAGGCCGGGCTTTTTGACACCCTTATTGTTAACCCATGGCTCGGGAAAGATCATGTATGGAACGTCTTCCCCTTGGCGGACAAAATAAGCATTCAACGTCTTGCGGTAAGGCCTTAGATTAGGGACTTCGTAACGACGGCCTTCTGTACGAGCTCGGGCCTTTTCGTTCTTGATTGCTTGCTCTTGTTTCAAGTCTTCCTTGGAAGGCTCGTACCCCAAACCGAATGTGTTCTTGACAAATGGGACTTGCACGGGATGTAGGATTCCTTGTTGACATCTCCCTAAGCCTAAACCAGGGAAGTAGTCCATATTCCTCATCATGCGGAGGACTTTGTGATTGCTGGGGGTCCATGATCCGTTTCCCCCTTCTTTGTCAATGGCGTTGATTGAGACGCCGGAGAGAGTGGAGTCTGGTAAACCATGCTGAACTTGGTGGACGGGCTCACCTTTTCTGTGGATAGTGACGTTTTCAGCCATGACGGTCACTATTTCATCACCATTTCGGATCTTGACACATTGGTGGAGAGTTGATGGTACGGCATTAGCACTGTGAATCCATGGTCGTCCCAAAAGTAAGTTGAACGAGGCCGGGATATCAAGCACTTGGAATGGAACAGACATGACCATGCTTCCAAACTCGATGTCTATTTCGATCATACCCATGACTGTACGGGCGGTGCTGTCATAACCTCGGATTACTTGAGTAGAAGGCTTCAAATCGGAATCCTTAAGCCCCAGTATGCCCATGATTCTACCAGGCATGAGATTGAGTGCGGACCACCGTCCACTAAGACTCTTGAGACGGGCCTCCCCCTTGCTCGTACCTTGAGGTAAATAGCTTCGTTGTGGTCGGAACCAAATGGTGGAAGGTCCATATCGGCAAAGGTGATGACGTTGCCAAAATGAATGTGACCAATCATTGCCGTGAGGTCCTCGGGAGTAGTATCGGGAGAAACTGATGTATCATCGAGATTGCGGATGACAAGATCTCGGTGTTTCTTTGAGGATGCGATGAGGTCCCAAATAGAGATGTTGGCTTGAGTTTTCTTGAGTTGGACAAGTAGAGGATCTTCGGGAGTGTTGTGAGCTTACGGCCTTTGAGAAGAGGAGCTCGGTGCGGAAGTGGAAGGGTTGCTTGCTATGACTCGACCGGATCGAGTTAGCATGTTGACGTTCCCATCTTGCTTCTTTTTCCTATTCTCTAGTACTTCCCTCATTACCTCATCGTAAGTCACTACATAACAAGAATTTTCAAGTTTATTCATAACATTGGGGCCCCCATTCACAATTGGGATTGAATGGGTGGTCCCCTCGAGTTCTCCTATCTCTATTACATTGACATGCTCATCATTAGTCACTACAAATTCTTTCTTATCTATGAGATCTTGAATGACATTGCGGAGAACGAAGCAATCCTCGGTGGTGTGGCCACTATATTGGTGGTAGCCACAATATTTGTGGTGAGCATGATTGGGGTGGATCGTCTTGGGTTGGTACCCTTGCACGGGTGTAACTTGACCCTTTGCCTTGAGGACCTCGAACACTTCGGTTTGAGTCATGCCTTGGAGAGGCGTGTAGACACGGTCACTTCGGGACTTCTTCCCTTGAGGTGGAGGAACCTTTTTGTAATTCCCCTTGTCAATAATGACGGCGTTGACCGAGGCCTCTTTTGTGGAGTTGGAAGCGGCCTTGTAGCGGTAAGTAGGAGTGGCCTTCTTAATCTCCTTGAGCAAGTCATCCATGCGTACCCCCGCCTCATACATTTGGGAGAAGTCGGAGTAGCAAGCCCCACTTAGGTGGGTGCGGAGATCAATCTTGAGACACTTGAGAAAGATGTCTATTTGCTCTTTTGTGTTTGGCCTCTCAACAATTTCAGAGAGTTTATCATTCCATCTCCTTGGGAAGTCGATGAAGGACTCATTGTCTCGTTGAGTAGTGTTCTCTAGCTCTTTCCTTGTAGGCCGGTGAGTGGTGTTGCCTTGGTATTGGTTCTTGAAGGCAAGCATGGCGGAGTCCCAATCAAGACGGACAGTGAGCGGGAGAGTAGCATACCAATCTTTTGCCGCCCCCTCGAGAGTGAGAGGGAAGCATTGATCCATCACCTTGGGAGAGACCTTCTTCGGAACCATTGCCCAAATATAAGTCTCAATGTGAGCCATGGGACAAGAGTTGCCCTTGAATTTGCTTATGTCGGGCATCTTGAACTTATCGGGAAGAGCGGCCATAGTACTCATGAGGATTGATGATTGATAAAGGCTTGTGTCGGAGCCTTTCCCCATGTTGAGCCCATTGAATTTTTAGTCGATGTAGGCCATGATAGAATCCACCATTTTGGGCTCATTGTTCTCAGAACTTGGTTCCCCCATTTTCTTGGTGCGGGTGTTGACATACGGACTTTTGAACAAACCCTCGGTCCACTCGGATTCATCATCATTGTTCTTGTTCTTCCCCTTGGCAAGGTTAGTGAGCTTTTCTTTCATTAGCTCCATCTCGGCCTCGTGGGCCTCCCTTTGGCTGTCGAGGTGGGATTGCCAAATGTCGTCTTTGCTTTGTGCCTCCTTGTTAAGGGTGGAGACTTGCTCTTGGAGGAGTTGGACCATAGTTGAGAGCTGTTCGAGAGACATGGTGTTGCTGCTGCCGGTCATGGTTGATGTTGGAGCTGTTGGAGTGATCCCTTCACGGACTAACTGATTTGCTGAATCCCGGTAGACTCTGTAAGTACCAATTGAACCTATATTACAGAAGAGGCCCTTGTCAGTTTTGAGTAACACTTGGGGTCCATGAAGAGGCTTAGAACACACAGTTGGGCACACGACTCGAACCACATAAGAAAAGACTCTTTTTTTTTTTTTTTATAAGTCGGAGGGAATGAATCCCTTTTGGGGTTTCTAAGAAAATAATGGAATCGTCACACTAGTATATAGACCATCTCGCGGTCCCATATACTCATCGGATTCCATCGCGCTTGTGAATCCTACATGTATCGGGATTAAACTAAATTAATGTAGTAAAGCATACATGCGGGGACGGATTTTTATTTTCGTCCAAAATAACCACTTTTGGGGACGGATTTTTATTGCGTCCATTTCAACAAGTTGGCATGTATGATTTGAAGACATTAGTTTAGGGAAATCTCGGTACATGGAAACCGACTTGAGTCACGGAGTGTTAGACCCTAACTAGAATTGTGTGGTTTGTGCTCGGCTTGAATATGAGGCTCAAAGGTCACCCCCGACATGTAGTCTTGAACTACGCCACGGGCTGAGGTTTACCGCTTCGAAAGAGCCAAGGTCTGGTGGAGCTTGAAACTTTCTAGGACGGGCCTCGACGGGTTTGGGGTTGGACTTGTGCGACTCGATAGTGAGCAGTTCATAGGAATATGTGCATGTAGTGTGAGGTCTAACAAGTGACAAAATTTTTTTTTTTTTTTTTTTTTAAAAGAAAGAAAACAAACACATAAGCACATAAATTACAACTCCCGAATCACCCGTGTGACCGGTAAATAAAACACAAAATTAAAACAGTCGAGGGTTCAATTCTGTTCTGATCTGCCCACACCCCATGCTCAGTCACTGAAACTGTGCCCAGAACACGCATGGCCAACTTATGTTGGACCTCATGGGGACTCATTGCCCTGGTCCTATGTTCATATTGTAACCCCTGCAGAACTGATTAGTGCAGAATAGCAGAAGAAGAACATGAAGAACATGAAGAAGTGGGCGATTCTGGTTCTTGATGCGGGATGTGCGCGCCTTAGGCTTAAAAGGCCAGACGCGCGCGCCTCCCCCATCAGGAATCAGAATGCCCAGAAAAGATGTAGATTTCGATCAGAATGCAAGTTTAACCCTCAAAACTCCCCAGCGGAGTCGCCACTGTAGATACCCCGGGGAACCACGGCTTTAGGCTTGAGCGCGTGAGTTACCCTAGGATGTCTAACTTGTTTTAGAGTCGCCACCTATGTTTTGAGGAACATAAGAAAAACCTATTGATTATAGCCTAAGTTTGATTACGAAAACAGAGATTCTTTGTTTTGAGGTTCGGGGGTTAGATTACGAGATGGGAAGTACCGAAACACCCATCTCGCCCAACTTAAGTTGGTCTTGCTTGATCAAAATCTACATGAATGAAAATGTTCTTCTTCTTCTTCTTTAAGTCATAAAAGGGGGGGGGTTTAAAATATGATTTGGAATGTAGGAGATAACCCCTTAACCAACCTCAATGAGATGAGGTGATCATTAGAGTCATGTCCCAAAATGATTTGGGTGATTGCACATTTGATTAGAGTAAAAGAGAGAGAGGAGATGAAGTAGAAAAGAAAGGAAAAGATGGACTTTTACCTACAATTTGAAGAACTTCAAATGTTGCTTGATGAGATCCTTGGAGAACCTTTAGAAAGTGATTTTTGTATAGTTTTTGTAAGTTCAATCTTTGGTCTAAGTTTTTGATCCTTGAAAATGGAGGTAAAGAGAGGTTTTTATAGGTGAAAGAGGGGTGTTTTTGGTGCCAAAACTCAGTCACCAAGAAATCCTTCCCGGGCAAAATCCTGTAAATTGAGTAAGGGAGAGAATCCTGGCCAAAAATCTGTAACTGACGCCCAGAGGCGCGCGCTTCCTGCTTTGGGGGTGGGAGGCGCGCGCTCCTGGCTCCTCCTGTCAGAGGCGCGCGACTCAGAGAAGGCAATTTTGACAGAATGGACCAGAAAGTCAGCCCTGTCATTCAGTTTAGTCCCTAGACTTAACGAAGTCAGTCAGGAACTTAACGGAAGTGACAGAAACTAATGAGAAACACTTAAAATAGGGAGAAACACAAGATCAAATGTGCAATCGGGGTGAGTGGTCCAAGGCGGGGTGTCTACACCCCAGCAATCACAAAGTCCTCCGCATGATGAGGAATATGGACTACTTCCCTGGTTTAGGCCTAGGGAAATATCAACAAGGAATCCTACATCCTGTGCAAGTCCCATTTGTCAAGAACACATTCGGTTTGGGGTACGAGCCTTCCAGAGAAGACTTGAAACAAGAACAAGCGATCAAGAATGAAAAGGCCCGAGCTCTTAAAGAAGGCCGTCGTTATGAGGTCTCTAATCTAAGGCCTTACCGCAAGACGTTGAATGGCTATTTTGTCCGCCAAGGGGAAGATGTTCCATACATGATCTTTCCCGAACCATGGGTTAACAATAAGGGTGTCAAAAAGCCCGCTCTCGAGATCTTCTCCGATTGTGAGATCCAGAAATACGAAAGGGAACCAACTCCCATGTCGCCCCGTGAATGGTGGGGAAGGAAGGTGACTATAGAGTCCGAGACAGAAATCATCGTGGGGAACAACCGACAGATTTAGCCTCCATGTTCGAAGAGCTTTCCATAATGAATGAATGCCAAGTCAATGCCATCCATGACACCGTCATCATGAATGAGACTATCAGTGAGATCCCGCCAAGCTCCGAGCCGATCAACAATTGGTATTCTACGAAAGGGCCCGTGGTATCCGAGGAATTCTTAGTCCAAGAAATGGGTTTCATACCCGCACAGCAACAAAGGAAGAGCGGCTCACACTTACTTTCGAGTCCGAGAGTGTCTCTAATACCCTCACCCAAGAGGATATGGAGGCCATAGACGAGCGTTTGTTTCCTTTCTTTGCTAATGAAAAATTGATATTTCTGAGTACCATGAGATTGCAAATATCATAAATGATGAATTAACTAATAATGAACTTAATGAACAAGTTAATAACGATTCAAATTATGATGAATAACCACGAAACACAACATACTTAAATGAACTTGCTCAACAGGTCCGTAGTCGTGGTGAAAATGGTCCAGGGGCTGACGAAGAATTGCATGTTGTTAATCTGGGTACCGACGAAGAGCCAAGGGAAACTAAGATCGAAGCTTCTCAAGGGGGACGACAGAGAGACTGACTGCACTGCTCAGAGAATTTGTGGATGTGTTCGCATGGTCATACAAAGACATGCCGGGTTTGGACAG